>CARXXK010000406.1:0-126596 GCA_949089665.1 Macrosiphum euphorbiae | reverse complement strand
ACTTGATAGACGCTTTAACATGCAGGTTTTTGTATTTTTTTTTTAAATTAATATATATACACTTTAGTTACATGTTTATATGTATTGTATTGGTTAATATAATAGCATGTATCTAACTATCTACCTATATGTTAATTTTTTTTAAGAATTATAATTGCACATTTCTCAAAATGTTCATTGTTATATTATATCACACAATAAATACATATCATATTTCTTTGTATGTATATTGTATATAGTTTGAATTTTTCGTAAATTATTTCGTAAGTTGTGTGATAGGGTTTTCACTTATAGCCGATTGATGTCGGGTCTGCAATCCACCGCAGATGGATTGCCTACCTGATTTGCTGTAGCACATGGTCCGCGATCCGACAAAGTCGGATCGCCTACCTAAGTGGCTAACTTGGAAGTTAATAAATTTTAACTTGAGATGACTGACTCGCTAGAAACTCCGACACGGTTTTCGACTTTACACTTTTTACATAAGATAAAGCACCGGTCACATGCTACGGCACATACCACTCTATGTGCAGGTACACTCTATATAGGTGATCTTGGAGATCGTATCCAGCCTATCCATTTACAACGTTTGTGACGGATTTCTAGACGCTCAAACTTTTAACATTCCCGCCAAAGCGTCTAGCCTTATCTCCAATCCATATCACTAATCCTTATCACAAATCCTAAACTTTCGTCTTTGCGACTTTTATAATTCATTGTCTCCAAAATCGGTACCCACTCCCAGCGAGTCCAACGGGCCCCGAGTTACACTTAGAGCTAGTAATTACCATATTATATTGGCAGTGGTTCTTTTCACGTCCAACGTGGAAGTATTTGTTTTTACGTCCTGCCCTGTGATTGGTCAAATTATTGATAAGAAAAATATTGATAAGGTATTGATAAAGTATTGAAAAACCCCCGTAATTTTGAATTATAAATGAATCATTAATTAAATTGAATTATTTACTAACCAGTTATTTATTATAAAATTCCCAAGGGCTATTTTAAAGTTTACACCAATCAATTGTATTGTACCTATTTTCTATCTTGATAAAATGCTGTCATGTTTAGTGGTTACCTACTAATCTTCAAACATTGAAACATTTTAATCCAATTTTTTTCAGTTATTCAATTAAAATAATAATTTCTTAAAACAATCATATTTCACATATATTGTGTTATAAGTGTTTTTGTTACCTATTGTGTAGTGATTAGTGAAATGATATAATATGAATTTAAATATGAATATTTGTGACAATGTAAGTATGATTAATTTCAAAAATTATATAGATGTGCATAATATACTTACTTATATAAGGAAAAATTTGAATTTTAGTCGTTAAATTTAAAAATATATATAAATCCAAAGCTGGAATATGCTTATCCATTATATTTTTCTTATCAATAATTCGACCAATCACAGGGCAGGACGTGAAAATAACCACTACGTATTATATTATAAAATATCTAATGTATTTTTATTTTATTTTAATAATAATACACATTGTATTTATTGCTGTCAACGATTATAAGTTATAAACTTATAAGTTATAACCTTACACAAATATTTCTGACTAACACAAAATAATATTTGACAGACTAACCCTACTTGTTATCATCTATTCTATGGTTTGGATCACATAGTAGATACTAATAGCAGTCAACATACCGACTTAAAAAAGGTCCGGAAGCTATCACATAGTCCAAACAAATGACTTTTTCTAAAATTAAAAATATCTTACAAATAAAAAACATTAATTTTTTGGTTTAAAACGATACTGAAAAAGAAAAACGTATAATTATTTATTTATCGGTGCGTTATCAATGCAATCTCGACCATGTTTCTTATCTAACCTAACCCTGTGCGGATATGTTTCTCTATCAGCCCACTCCAGACATGGGCATACAAACGGTCGCTACACTGTCGGCATTTACTGTGCTATCCTTGTTTGAGACGGTCGAAATTTTGTCACCTTCCTTATCGGTATCATAGTTTTCTGGAGAATTTTCATCCGTTCGAATCTGAAATTTTTATTGCAAGTATTCTACTAACGGTAAGTACAACTATTTAATCTCGTTTTCCGATTAGTTTTTACCTTTTGACCCGGCAATTGTACATTCACAAGCCAACGGCCAGAATGCCTTTTTGAGCACGTTTGTGCACGACGCCACCTGTTAATAGTGTGTCGTTTTTAAGACTCTTTAACCATAACACGACAGCCCTAAATACACCTTCGTCTAAAATCGTATTATAGTCAGGTGGTTATGTCTACTTCGGTTTTTGTTTGTTTGTATCACAGAACAATACAGAATCGACACTCTGCTTGGTGGCCGATCTCTGGTGGTTTAGTGTTGATGTTGTAAATGATGGTGGTTTAAATGTGAACGCAATGTTGCAATTCATATTATGTAACTAAGTAATATAAATAATACAAAATAGTTAATTGGTTTAAAACATTATAATTATTTATAATATAACTATTTAATATTTATTATCATAATGGTATCAAATATCAACAGTATCAACTATTGAAATATATGATATGAGCCGTCGGCTGATTTTCATATTTGACAAATATGAAAGGTGAACATGAGTTCAAGGCCATGTCCCCGCTTTTTTAAAATAACATTGGGAATTGTGAGAGTGTCATACCCCTGTTTGTATTGAACTGGTTACAAAATCCTCGTAGAGTGAATGCCGTTTGCTAATATACACATATTACTCCACTGTAAGTAATTTATTAATCGCAAGTAATCAGGGGCGTCCTTGTGGGGGGGGGCGAAGGGGGCGACCGCCCCCCCGTGAGTTGGATAGAGTATAGAATTACATACATAGTAATTATTGGTTAATTTTATAGTTTATATTATTTAAATAAAATTTTTTTTTTTTGTTCATCTTGTTATCAATTATCATGTTATCATGTTATCTTGTTATGATGTGTGATTCGTAGGTGCTGTAGCTACTACAACCGTGGTTAACACAAGATTCTGTTTACCTTAAAGGTATATCTTAAATCGTGGTCCGTGGTTAACACACTCCTTGAGAGATAAGTGATAACAATTATTATTGATAATAATTCCCGGCTATATTCTTGATAACCTATTTCCAATATTTGTCATTTTGTTATCAGTCAACTGAATTTATTCAATTTGATGTTGTTTAAATATTACTCTTTTTTTATAGTTCAGTAATTATTTATTATGTTTTTATTAATTATTATATTTATTATTTATATATTATTTTGGTTGAAGTAAAGACAGTAAAGTTTGTAATTATTTCTTATTATGAACGATAACAAACGTAAAAATAGTGGTTCGATTGCAACATGGCTAGAAAATGGCTATGTAAATTAATAATATTTTTACTATTTCGCCCCCCCCATAGCCAAAGTCTGGAGACGCCCCTGCAAGTAATCACAATCCCGTTCAATTTTTTAGTTTACAAACGTTTTTGTTAAAATTCGAAATATAGTTTATTAAAGAGAAGACACGATGCGACGACCGGTTTTCGTCCAGCCCGGCGCCGCGTACCCCCCCCCCCCCTCACTACATTCCCCATTGCATATTATATGGTAAAGCGTCTTTGCGTCACCCACTTGCCTGATATTTTAATTGTTTTTTCAATAAAATATGTCAATAACATTTTATTTGTTGGTTGACATACAGTAGATGACATACAGTACAATATTTATGAAAGTATAAAATATGAATTTTTAATAATATTTTAGAATTCCAGTACAACAAAGTGTCAGTGCTTCCGAGCGGTGGTCGCCCGTCGTCAATAATCTCTACTGTCATTTTAGTGTACCTTTTTTCAAGTACCTAATCTGAAATCGTAATCAGCCACTATAAGTAGAGTTTGGCAGATTGCATTCTTCTTCGTTGACGCCCGCGCCATCAGAGCAACAGGATCGGCGGAATCGGTGACGAACAGGGATCCACACGAGGACAAATATTCATTACAACCATGCAGCCGGTTTCTAGAACACGTGAGTATCCACTGTACTGTTTGCCGGAAAATTTATTTCCGAAAATTGCTCACGAATATTGGTGCTTACTCGCGAGTTTTGGATGTTCAATCATTGACCTCTGTTCGATTTTATTTTTCTGGTACTGTCGCTAGTCGCTAAGTAACTAGATATACAGCGTACAATTATTGTTTTGTCGTGGAAAAACATATTTAGCTTATTATTGTTATTATTCCAAATATATTATTTGTCATGCATAAAACCATGTATAAATGAATAGATAGGGTCATTACAACCAGTACTTTTCTTTGGGATGGGAGGGCAGTAGCACCCACGGTAAATTTGCTGTGAGGGCAAGAGTATTATTCAGTACCCATAAACAACAGTCAGAAATTAATTTATAAAAATAACGTCTAGATTATTTTTAATTTTCTTATTATACTAGTATTTAAAAATGATACCCATGTGTGGACTATAATTTTCTGCAATACCATTAACTAAAAATAACATTAGTAAACCATGATTATTTTATATTATAGTATACAAGGTGTATACTACTACAATAGGTAAATGACTAATTTTACTAGTTAAAAATTAAGAACACCAAATTAACTATTCGTAATTATGTAATAAGAATAAAAGTCAAAAAAAGAAACACAATGAAATAATTTTTAATTTTTACTATCAGTGTCAAGCTTAAAATCAATACTATCCATATTAATAAATTGTTAAGTTAAAAATATATATCTTCAAATTAAGTTTACATAAATATTATTAATTCTTGATTTAATAGTATCATTATACATTTTAATTAATTAATATGGTACCAATAGAAGACATAATTGAATAATGAGTTAAAAAGTTTATATATAGTATGTGTTGCTTAACATCTTATTATTACATCTCTTTGGTTGGCTAAAGATAAAATTAGCTATACCTAAGTAAACACATTTTCTCACATCTAATACTGGATGTTCTATTATTAAAGACATCTCATTCATACATTGTTTTCAGTTAAATAATACATAGACCACAAGAGAAATCCTATAAAAATTTGTGTTTAATGAGTTCATACATCGTTCAGAACATACGTTACTGTTCCTAAATATTTTTGGAAGGGGGTAATGTTGCAATACGCGTTCTCAAACTATTTCTAAGTCTCTACATTTAGATGTGGAAATAGCCAGAAATGGTGAGGACATATCCAACCTTTTCTTAAAATATTTTTCATCAGTATATAAAACTAAACCTATAACAAAAATTGTCACCTTGTCCCGATGATATTTCTAATTATTTCTTATGTATCCTATCCAATATTTTTTTTCTAAATCTCCAGAACGTGTTGTATTCCTATTGGTTTGGAAAATAAGTTCTCTGTCACACCAATTTTTTTTTAAAAAAAAAGGTGATGAATAATTATTACTCTAAATGGATGCTAAATGTAATGCTTGAAAATGTTGATTTACTTATCTAAAATATAACAACTATTATTTATTTTTAAAACTTAATTTTAATGAATTATTATGATTTTAACAGGTAATGCATTTAAGCCAACAGCTCGTCAACCCATACTCAGACCTGTGAAGGTAGAGCTGAGTTTAAGAAATAAAAAAGTGTGTATGTTGTGTGGGCGTAAAGAGATAAGCGAACAACTATATGGCAAACTTTATAAATTAGATAATATTGTTATTCATCATTTTTGTATTGTAAGTGGATTTAATAAAATATTAACATATTATTACCTAGTCAAATATAAATATATACTTGTTTTCAGCTATTATCAACAATGTCGATTCAAAATGGTGCAGACAATGATGGGATTTATGGATTTTTGTTACAAGACATTAAAGATGTACTGTCCCGGGCATCTAAAGAAGTATGTTCTTCCTATATTATACATTGTGTAGTATTATAGACATCAATATGTTGATTTTTAATTTGTTGATTACAAACAAGCTTATGACAGTGTAAATAGAAATGAACTACGGAAAGCAATGATACATTTTGGAATCCCACAAAAATATGAAAATTTAGAGTTATTCTTTACAAATTAATTTTAAAATCATATATTAAAATATTATTTTAAAGTACATTCAAACATTTAATACAATTTTTTAGTACAATTTATATTATACATTAATATTAGATTAATCTAAAACAAGATTTATTATATGAGTAAATATTGGGGGAGCTTAAATTCAAGCAGGGATGGCTGAAACCCCCGTCCCCAAGCCCAACCTAATTGCTGATATGATTATAGTTACATCATAATTGTTGTTTTAGACTTGCTCTTATTGCAAGAAAAAAGGAGCTTCCATATCATGCAGTGGAAGAAAATGCCGAAAAGTGTTTCATCTCCCGTGTGGTATGGAAAATGGTTCAATGCATCATTTTTTTCAGTCATTTAAGTACGTATTTAATTTTATATTTGAAAACCTATTTCTATATAATTATCATTGAAACAAATATCTTTAGATCATTGTGCCAACAACATCGTATTAAGCAAACTATTGCTTCATCGGAGTTAAAAAAGTCCACTTCTCCTCAATGTGCTATTTGTAAAAATGATGTTATACGCACTTCTGTAAAAACTTCTATTTGGGCACCGTGTTGCAAAGGTGATGCTTGGTTTCACCGGGAATGTATTCAAAATTGGGCATTAAATACAGGATACTATTTTAAATGCCCATTATGCAACAATGTTGACAAATTCAAGCCCAGAATGTTACAATTAGGCATATACATCCCGTCAAGGTAAATTGAGTCTAATTTATCCCAATTATTGAAATGTAATAAGTATGTACAAAACTATAAGATGATTCTTCTATAATTGTATTGTAAATAAATTATCTTAATAACAAAATGTCTTGTACAAAATGAATATGAATTCACTGATACCATAGATAAAATAACACCATAATATAATATGATGGGGGACAAGGTGGCCGAGCGGTCTGATGCGTCGGCTGCGGCGCAGCCAACCCGGGTCCCCTCCTTTGTCACCGGGCGGCATTTTTCTTCGGGCAAGTCACGGTGTCCGGAGAATAAGTGCCGCCATCCCCCACACCGGGGCATGGCAGAAACCTACGGGTGCCCCAATAGAAATTCTGCCAAACTCCCATGTGTTCCTAATGCATACGAGACACGTAAAAAAAAATATCATATGATATAAGCAACACCAACGCAGCCATTTATCACTCATTATTCGGATTTTATAATAGTTTGTAGTATCTATGGTGTTATTTAATCTACGCTTTAAATTCTTTGATACTATAAAAAGTTTCAACAAAAATTTTATTCACAGAGATCCCTCGTGGGAAACTGAACATAATGCTTTTGACGAGCTCTCAGAAAGACAGAGAATATGCAATATCGAAACATGTAAATATCAAGAACCATACAAGCATCAACTCCCATCGTACGTAATTTTTTTTTTTAACAATGATGGTTTTAATTATTTATGGAAGTACAGTGTAGTGTCGGTAACTCAAACATTAATGACTCAATATTCTAGACACCTCAAACAAATAAATTCACTTTCAAATACCAATAACACATTAAGATTTTGATTACTTAAAATTATTTTTCTGTGAGCTTCGAGTTACCGAGAGTTCACTGTATATTTTTTTCCCTGCATATTGGATTAAATGCCAAAATAGTAACTAGCTTTAAGCTAACAACATTAATTAATCCATTTGTACCTAAATAACATAAGAAATATTTGTGACATTGACATATTAAAGTAAATTTAAATCTTATTCAAAAATATTCAACTTTTTGTTATATTATGGATAAACTTAATTATAAAACATTAAAAATTAAAATTAAAATAAATATGATAAACTAATAATACATGTTGCGTTAATATATATTATTTTTTATTTTCTATACAGCGGATCATTAGAAATCGTTTTGTGCAATTCATGTGGATTAAATGGAACACATAGGTTGTGCAGTTCTCTTATAGATGAACAAGAGTGGTACTGTGCAGTTTGCAAAGGAGTTATAGGTATGATATATTATTATTGCATTAATTTGTTATATAATAAAGCTATATGAAACTCACTCAAAAAAATCAATAACCAACTGGTTAATACATGTCTAACCTAACATTAATTCCCGAAATAAAGTCCAATTTAATAAAAGTCAACCATACAACAATGAAGTATAATGTGGTGTATTCACTTTTTATCTTTGATATGAGGGCGCTTTTACACCCGTATACATTGAGTACATATTACATATATAATGTATTATATAGTTATTTTGTCATTTTGCAGGTACAAAATGATTATTCAGAGTCGTCTCCAGCGGGTCGGCCTGGTGGGCCCGGGCCTGCACTGATTTTTAACCTTTAAGTGTACCGAAAATAACATGATAGTCAGCTATATTTAGATATTTGTCAGTTTGTATTTTGATTGTGGTGCCACCTGTGCCTTGAAAATGGAAATTGGAAAATAATATTTTAACAAAATGAAATTATATAAATTTTATTTATTATTATTTATCAATTATCATAAAAGTATTTGCCTGATATAACCTTAAAAATAGTATCACTAAATTTTCATGGGATAAGTTCTTATGTCCTATCCATTCTTATATTGTCTGTGGATATTACACGACCCGACGACCGTCGGTGTTTGGTCGGCGATCACCGCCTTTGTGTCGAGCGTCAAAAACTATGACATTGCTATTAGACGACGAATATTTTATTTAGTGCCGACTTTTAATATATTGTCGCGGTTGACGACCGAGCTGGTGAGCTCGCGAGTGGCAGTCTTCGTTTTGTATTTTTTATATATAAATAATTCTTAATAAATAGTAGGTACGTCATGTTACACGTCATACTCATAACTTAAAAAATATAATACAATTTTTCTAAAACTTAAAAATGTGTTGACTATACGTCTATACACAAATTATATAATTGTAACCGGGCCTGTCCTGAAATTTGGTCCTAGACACGTCTCTGTATACATTGATTTAATTTCAGATGATGACGATGTTTAAATATTTTGATAATGTTCAAGTTACATGAGGTTTACTATGTGGCAAGTTATACGATTGAAGACAAGATAGATTTTTTTTTCACATCATTTTTTTTTTACCGTGTATATTATAATATAAGCTAGGTAATTACTAATTTGAATCATCGATCAGAAATTAAATAAGATAGTTTCTACACAATTTTAAATATTGTAGCTAATTACCTATTTAGTTATAAAAATGTGATTAATTTAATTGTTTATTGAATATATAATAATGATTTCCCAGATTATTTTACATTGAGTATTATATACCTACCTATTGTTAAGATTATTTATTATTTTCGTCAGGTGAATCATTTAGTTACAATTTATATTAATACTAATTGGTACGCATCCAGTTACAAAATCCGTTAGGTCTATACGCCTGGTCAGTAAAATATATATTATTTTCGCATGGACGTAGTTTGGTTTGTGCTCATAAGACGTGTTTTTGTTCGCATTTGGGTAGTATTTGGGCTATATTATAGATGCAATAAGAAATAATCTAAAAATTAAACGAAAGCCGAGCGACCAACGTCTGGAACAGTGTAACACGAGACTCGTACTTTAGTGTATACCGTGTAGATTCTGTATGGTGAGGCGGCCCTAGGTGCATACAAAATATGTGTGTTATACTGGTTATATTATCAAATTATGATTTGAGACTATTAGATTCTGAGCGGAGCAAAGAAGCTAGTGGTTTTACAATGGTGTTTATTTTATTTTTTTTTTATATCCTGTATACAAAATTTCTACCAGAAGGAGTGCTTTGATTTCAACATATAGTACCTTATCTTTTAGCAAATTGGACTAAGATGGTACTTTAGAGAGGTCATTTTTCGATTTTCTCAATAGTTATTTAATGCCACGGGAAAAAGTACTGAATAATTACGAAAAACCTCTTAAAATGGGATTTTAATTTCTAACTATTTGTTTATCACCGTAGCAACGAATAAAAAAAATAATAATAAAATAAATAAAATAATTAATGACAATATAAAATATACAGACTGACAAACCGTCTCCGTTCAGAATCGTTTTTCTTATACAATGATATTATATCATTGAATTCAAGTTTAATACAATCCATTAAACAATGACCAACTTGTAACCTACTGTACAGCTGAGCGACATCCACTTACCTGCCTTTTTTTAATTTTCATACATAAAAATGTGGTAATGTTTTTTACTCGACCACGCCGAGTGTAAATAATGATGCGAGGTCCGGTTACAATACATTATGGTTATAGGCTCCGATGACGTGTCGCACAAACGCAAATCCGTCGAAATCGCTACATCCGACGTTATATAATAAATAGTACTGTAAGTAAAATGTGCACTCTGTGATTGTGCAAGCACCGAGGTGTATTATATAAAAGGTATAGGTTTATTATGTACGAGTATAATCAGGGCCGGATCATAGCTTTTTAACACCAGGGGAAAATTAAAAAAACACGCCCATCTCAGGGAGATGCCCAGAATTAGTATTTTTTTTTTTAAGAAAAATCAAGCACACTCACACAGTATCGCGAGGAACTGAATACCAACATTTACAAAACTTTCCAAATATACTGCAGGACCAATCATTTATTTACCACAAATAATTTGAACGATTTTAACTTAAAAATGAAACATTTTAAATTTTAAACTATTCACGTAATATAGTTTTATAAGCACTTAATGGTGTATTTAAAGCTATAATCTGTGGTCTTTTTCTTTTTAATTTTTTGGTAAGGTCACAGCGGCGTCATTACCCCTTCACTCGCTTGCCGACCCACTATATTAGCATTGCAAGCCTACGCGTCTCTCGTCGCTCGAAAAAATAAAAAAAAAATAAAAAAGAACTCCATTACACGGTTCACGGTTGTAGGCGGAAAACACGCGAACCATAGAATATTCAATATTATATTATACGGGCATATAGTACATATTTATTTATTTATTTATTTATTTGTATAAACGCCAAACGGCTTTTTACATATTGCAATAACGATATAACATGAATTAACGTTAGTGATAAGAATAATATACATAAATGATAATGTTAACAATATAACGTATATAATATTTGTATATAAAAACTACCAAACAATAATATTCAGTCCATCAGTCGGTATCATTATATGTATACGGTTAGATTATTATTGTTATCATCTTCACATAATATTATACATCGGAAGGGAGAGGGATAAACATACATATTAAATATATATATAACATAACAATATAATAAGTAATAACCAATATATTATAACCAAATAGCATAAACGTATAATATATAAAAGTCCGTCCTGCCATCGCCTGATGTAATATATAATAAATATATTAATAACGTTTTTGGTAAGGTATCGTGTAGGGGGAGGGTGTTTTTATTTGTGTATATTAATCAGCGTCTGTTTGGTAGTTGAGTTGATTTTTTTTTTTTTTTTTGGTGCAGATGTGGTGCAGACACGTTTATGAACTGATTTAAAAAAAAAATCCCCCTATTTACGTATATTATTATTAAGTATAATGAGAGAAATATCATGTAAGCACCTAATAATATTTGTTCTAATCAGGTCCCAGCAATTTATCCAAAATCGTTGTGTTTATCTTGAAATATTGGTTGGTACAGACAGATTTTGTATTATAAACTGACGTATATAATATGCATACTATAAGTAAAATTCACCTGTTGTTTTATAGTTTTATTTTTATGTGTATTGGGTAATGAAAATACTATTGAGTAGTTATTATTATTTACTCTCTAGCCACTTGCGTCATGAATAACTACAATCAATATCGTTGTGGATGTCAATGTCTCTGTAATAATATATTATTACACAACTCAGTAGGGTACCTGAACAGTGGTAGATTAAACGGTCTCAGAGGACTGATCGACAAATAAAAAAAAACAACCACGTCCCCGAATTTTACGGGTTGATTAGGTATACGTTGTAATTTTCATCGACACAGTGGCAATCAACAACCATAAAATATCGCATTCGTATATTATTGATTAAAAAATAGACCGTTTAATACAATTTGTAATTCATTACTAATTAATTTTCATAAACAAAAAGGTTTATTATTTTTCGATTGCCCGTAGCGAGAAACCCGTTGATCCGATAGAGTCGTTGATAATATTATTAAGGTACCTACAAGTAGTATTTAATGCGATAAGTTTTATACTTCGCCTTATACAGGGAGATTTACTATAAGCATGCTTACCCACACATTTTCCTTTGATAGTGAATTTATTCAAATTATGATTTTTGGCATTTTTAATATCCCCAATCAATTTTATCAAATTCTTTAATTTTTTTTCAATCAGTGTTCCTTAGAGACACAAACTTCTGCTTTTCAAAAGAGAACCCCCCTTCCCCAATTTTACTGAAAATTATTTAGTGGATTTCTTTATTCAAAATGTTGATGTACCTAGGTACCTAATTCAAAATTCTAACGAGTAGTTTCTTAGTTATTACAATGTTCGTACCAAGGATAATAGTCGTTAATAATAGTTTAACAAAAATATAAAATATACGTAATATTGGAACTAATTTTTTTATTATACTTGAGCCATTAACACAAATTATTAGTGTAGATAAATTAATATTTATGACTAAATTGTTTAAACCACCATGATAGCTCATAATATGTCTTATAAACCCATTACCATGGACTTTTTATCGTTGTTTATTTTTCCACCACCAGTTAGTTTATGTTAAACTTTGAGTTGTATTAAAATTGCAATCAAAATCGTTTTACCAACCAAATTATTTTTGAAAACATTAGTCTACACTGGCTACAGCATATTATTATAATCAGGTGGCAGGGTGTATAGATAAGGATGCCAACAGATTGAATCACTTAGAAACTTAGTTCTGTATAAACGATTCAAAGCATTTTTCAAGGGTGGTTGCGGTCGTTCTGATTTATTTATTTCTTATTTCTTTTAAATGATAGCCATCAAACAACCGTTTCCTTAAAAATACATCCAATAATTTTACAAGCAACAAATCAGTAAATGAAAAGAACGATAACCCATTAGGTTTCTATAAAAAAAACCTCAAATAGTGTTCGAATTTAATATTTATTATGTATAAATCGGTTGTAAGTTTTCAACTGAATTAGAAAATAAGCGTGGGTACAGTCAAGTACTGTTAAGTATGATCTTCCTTGGTGAATGGTGACCATTACCAATGACGTGCTATTGGTAAGGATTGCAAATGTCTCGGATTCGACTTATTTCGCAATATGTGTGAATATAGTGAATATCGCCCTAATATAAATTCACACGTGTAGTCGAAATTATTAAGATTTATAATTTTAGTAAGTATCATTAATTTAAAAATGTTTTATGGAAAACGAAAATACTGTGTTTCTTAACACAGAAAACCTAGTACAGTCGTCATACTTATCTATTGATTATTTAAAAATAACCAATTTCTCAATTATAAAAATAACTATATTAATATGATTTATAATATTATTGTTATTAATGTTTTATTATTCATTACCAGCTACTATACTGCAGGTATGACAATATTTATAATAAATTAATAGATTAATACATAATATGTTGCAGTATAGTCGGTAATAACTTGTGATTAACATGCACCCACACATCATACAATATTTTATAAATTATAATAATTAGTATAATGAATACATTAAGAATAATAATATTGATCGAAGCACAATGTTTGATTTTGCATATAAATCGATGCATAAAGCTCTATTAAGATGAGTGGTAATCATTATAACCACGGTTATATATGCAAATATCTAATTAATACTTATACAAAAACCTGGTAGTAGAATTTACACATGTCATATTTAGGTACCAACATGATTGAAATATTAAATATTTAGAGGATTTCCGTGCACTGTTTATTTCATCTCTGTGGACATAATATCTTTCAACTTTCATCAAAACAATTTATTTTTTTTGAGAGACATTATAATATTTTACGTCATAACGACTCTTATATAAATTGAAATATCGTAAAATAACAAAAGTGCAAATACAGATAATATTCCTAAGTTTAACTTTGTTTATACTATAAAATATAAATGTTATTGGTCTATTCACTCTAACATTAAAGATAACAACACAGAGTATTTTTTCTGTTGAATACAAATTTGTTACGATGTAGCACGTAGACGAGAAACAGAAAACAAATGAGTGCTTTGTAAAAATTACAAAAATCTGTATGATTGATTTGTTTTTTTATAAAAAATTGATAGTTGTATATGCAATTTTCCGATATTTTTGTTGTAACTATAAGATGATTCTTCTATAATTGTATTGTAAATAAATTATCTTAATAACAAAATGTCTTGTACAAAATGAATATGAATTCACTGATACCATAGATAAAATAACACCATAATATAATATGATGGAGGACGAGGTGGCCGAGCGGTCTGATGCGTCGGCTGCGGCGCAGCCGACCCGGGTCCTCTCCTTTGTCACCGGGCGGCATTTTTCTTCGGGCAAGTCACGGTGTCCGGAGAATAAGTGCCGCCATCCCCCACACCGGGGCATGGCAGAAACCTACGGGTGCCCCAATAGAAATTCTGCCAAACACCCATGTGTTCCTAATGCATACGAGACACGTAAAAAAAATATCATATGATATAAGCAACACCAACGCAGCCATTTATCACTCATTATTCGGATTGTATAATAGTTTGTAGTATCTATGGTGTTATTTAATCTACGCTTTAAATTCTTTGATACTATAAAAAGTTTCAACAAAAATTTTATTCACAGAGATCCCTCATGGGAAACTGAACATAATGCTTTTGACGAGCTCTCAGAAAGACAGAGAATATGCAATATCGAAACATGTAAATATCAAGAACCATACAAGCATCAACTCCCATCGTACGTAATTTTTTTTTTTAACAATGATGGTTTTAATTAATATTTAGGTGTAATATTTGATGAGCATCTAAAATGGAAACTACAAGTTGAATCAGTAATAAACCGTATAAGGAAATGTTTTTTTATTTTTAAGGAATTACGAAATGTACTTGATACTCCCGGACTGAAAATGATATACTTCGCGTTAGTCCAATCCATATTAATGTATGGTCTGATTGTATGGGGATCAGCTTATAATCAAGGCTGGGCATTAACGAGTTAAAAATTAAAATTAAGTTAAAACGTTAAGTTAATTTTAATTAAGTTAATTAACTCGTTACTTTTTTTTTCAAATTAACTTTTAACTTAATAAGTTACTTTTTTTCAAGATTAACGTGTTAGCTTCAAGTTAATTTTATTTCAAAAA
Source organism: Macrosiphum euphorbiae (assembly GCA_949089665.1). Classification (NCBI taxonomy): domain Eukaryota; kingdom Metazoa; phylum Arthropoda; class Insecta; order Hemiptera; family Aphididae; genus Macrosiphum; species Macrosiphum euphorbiae. The sequence continues at coordinate 111,323 of CARXXK010000406.1, read as the reverse complement.
TATCCAAATTAAGTTAATTTTCTTCCGAAGAATAATGTAAATTTTTTAATGTGTTTTTACTTTGATGTATCATTTTAAATTTCCCCAGTAATTTTCTTAGACGTAAAGAAAAACTATCTAATAAATCTCATTATGTGTCTGGAATTTTCTATTTTTGCAAATTAGCAAATTTTAACTTTACACTAAGTTATGTTACTTTGTTTTCAAAGTATACTTTTAATTTAACGAGTTAACGATAAAAAATACGTGTAACTTTTAACTTAACTTAACTTAATTATTTTAAAATAACTTAACTTAACGAGTTAAAAAAAAACATTAACTTGCCCAGCTTTGCTTATAATAATGTACTAGAACCATTAATGATAACTCAAAGAATGCTAATAAGAGTCATAATGAAAAATTATTATATTAATAAAAACATTAATACTCACGATTTATTTGTTAAATTGAAAATATGTACTTTAGAACAATTATATGAACAATTATCAATCATTAAAGTGTTTACTAATAAAACTGATTACGAATATAATAATATATATAAAACAAGAGGAGAGGATAAAGGCAATTTAAGATTAATTAAACAAAATACCACATTAATGAAAAATTACTATATAAATAAAGGTATTAAATTGTTTAACCAACTTCCTACAGACATTAAACAAATACATAATAAAAATAAATTTAAATTAGCAATTAAAAATATGTACATGAAATTGTCTGACTAGCGTAATAATGTCTCTTTGTCTCTATAGATTTTATTTGATCTCTTTTATTATAGATATTAATAATTAGTTATTGTGTTTATTATGTTAAAAAAATTTTAGTTATAACTACACTATTAACTATGACATAGCACTATAGCAGTAGATTTTATAATATTTCTTTTGTTATATATATTGCCAACAATTTATTATGTTTAATTTATGTTTATAAAAATGTAATTATATAATGCTGTTTAACAGTCTTTATATATATACTGTTAAGATTTTTTTTTGTAAAAGACTCCCTACTTCCGCCACAAGCTTCGCTTACAGGGAGTAGGTATCAACTTAATATGTGAATATGTAAATATTATGTGATAATATGTACCAATGTAGTATGTTGTAAGTTGAAATAAAAATAAATAAAAATAATTATTTATGGAAGTACAGTGTAGTGTCGGTAACTCAAACATTAATGACTCAATATTCTAGACACCTCAAACAAATAAATTCACTTTCAAATACCAATAACACATTAAGATTTTAATTACTTAAAATTATTTTTCTGTGAGCTTCGAGTTACCGAGAGTTCACTGTATATTTTTTTCCCTGCATATTGGATTAAATGCCAAAATAGTAACTCGCTTTAAGCTAACAACATTAATTAATCCATTTGTACCTAAATAACATAAGAAATATTTGTGACATTGACATATTAAAGTAAATTTAAATCTTATTCAAAAATATTCAACTTTTATATTATAGATAAACTTAATTATAAAACATTAAAAATTAAAATTAAAATAAATATGAAAAACTAATAATACATGCTGCGTTAATATATATTATTTTTTATTTTCTATACAGCGGATCATTAGAAATTATTTTGTGCAATTCATGTGGATTAAATGGAACACATATGTTGTGCAGTTCTCTTAAAAGATCAACAGGAGTGGTACTGTGATGTTCGCAAAGGATTTATAGGTATGATATATTATTATTGCATTAATTTGTTATATAATAAAGCTATATGAAACTCACTCAAAAAAATCAATAACCAACTGGTTAATACATGTCTAACCTAACATGAATTCCCGAAATAAAGTCCAATGGAATAAAAGTCAACCATACAACAATAAAGTATAATGTGGTGTGGTCACTTTTTATCTTTGATATGAGGGCGCTATTACAGCCGTATACATTGAGTATATACATATATAATATAGTATATAGTTATTTTGTCATTTTGCAGGTACCCATTGATTTAATTTCAGATGATGACGATGTTTAAATATTTTGATAATGTTCAAGTTACATGAGGTTTACTATGTGGCAAGTTATACGATTGAAGACAAGATAGATTTTTTTTTCACATCATTTTATTTTCTACCGTGTATATTATAATATAAGCTAGGTAATTACTAATTTGAATCATCGATCAGAAATTAAATAAGATAGTTTCTAGTTTTTTATAAAAAATTGATAGTTGTATTATGCAATTTTCCGATATTTTTGTTTACAGTAATATATTTTTTTTTGTACAATATACAAACTTTAGAAAATGTTTCCAAACTTAAAATAACCAAGCTCACATAAGTTATGAGACCTTTCCAACAAACCTAATTACACAGATTTAAATACTTTTGTAAACGTTCTTTGTGAAATTCTGGACAACAGCGTAAATTTTTTCGGTGTATAGATAAACATTTATATCTGTTTAACGAAGATCCTACACATTTTTCATTATTTCTACCAATGTCAAACAAAGTTCCAATGTTTGGTAGGTTTGAACTATATCTGTTACTTGTGCACCGTTATAAATTCATGAATATTTTGATACGGCTAATAACTGAGTGCCAACAAATAGAAATTGTATTTTACTAAATTAGTTAGGTACCTAAACTGGCTAAGCTCTAAATGTCACTAAATTAAAGACCCGAATTATCATTATGGATGTTAGATCAGAACATCTATATAATATAATATTATCTGATTACCGTAAAAATTTAAATATTTAATGAAAAATACTAAATAGGTGACCTATCCAACCAAGATAATTAAAAACACGTTCATAATGAGCGAAATGTGTACAATTTCATCCTGGAAGGCCGGCCTCGTAGCATCTATCTAATATTATATGTCGGTCTCATGACATCACCCTATATTATGCATAGTATATATTTATAGTTGAGCTCATCTCCAAGCCCCCACCCCCCCATCACCAATTAAGGGGACAGGGAATGGCCCCGTGCTCACAGCGGATATTGAACAATAGTGGGCCCCTGGCTGGGGTAGTACGTTTCCTATAATATATTATGGATAATGGATATATCATTACTATATTTGGCCCCACGCCCAAAGGAGTTGCTCATCCCCCTAGCTGATGAAATGAGGGCATAATAATGTATTAATAATTGTTGATAAGTATTACGATTATGGCTTGGGTAAATTAAATTTGTCAACTCACGGGCGAACCACGAATGCAAACAAACGACATTTTCCCAGTGGTATGGGTCGAATCAGATAAGAACAAAAACTAACAAGCGTAAAATTAATATATTTTGTTGATCTCTTGTGAAGGATCTGGAAAAGGAATCATATTATTAATCCGATCGATTCACAGGACATTAAACCCAATTTATTTTGTAACAAATGATAGGTTATAATATTAAATAGGTAGTCTACAACGGTATCCCGTCATTTCGTCGTGGTAATTTCGTCGCGCGTCAATTCGTCGCAGTCATTTGGTCGCACGACAATTGGACGCATACGACATTTCGTCGCGTGTAATATCGACGCATGCTACATTTCGTCGCGAGTCATTTAATCGCATATATTTATATAGGTATATAGCTATAGCTAGTATTAGATAAAATAGATTACCTTGTCTTTTTGGGTAGGAACATTTAATAATATAATATATATAATAATTCTATAGTATCTTTATAATTTAGTGGTAGTGGTGTAGTACCTTCTTTATCATTTATTTTTATTTCAGTAGGTAATTCATTATTTGGTTTTTACGTGAGTCTTTATCGAATATTCGAATTATTACAGTGTACCTACTCATCAGTCATCACGAGTCTCTACTCTCTACCGATTATAGTGTTATACAGTACCACCTATACATGTCTTTCACTTAAGTCAAGCGGTTTGGAGACAAATACAACACCATGGTCTTGCAAAACAATACAGTGACGATGTACAATTTTCTTTAGAAGTACGAAAATTAGCTGCACTTGCATTTGTACCCGTCGATAAAGTGATAGAATCTTTTGAATTATTATTAGAAAGCACATATTAAATTGAAAATGAACAAATGTTATCACCACTAATAACATATTTTGAAGGCACGTGGATTGGCATTTTGGATAGGACTATAGGAGAGGTAATCGCCGACCTCCATTATTTTCCATTGAAATCTGGAACTGTTATGATAGGTTACAAGAAAGTTTACCCAGGACTAACAATAAAATAGAGGGCTGGCATAATGGGTTTTCAGCAATGATAAGTCATACACGACCAATTATTTGGAAATTTATTGAGTCAATAAAAAAAGAAGAAAGTTTAAATAAAATGATAATAGAACAAATAATTGCTGGGCATATACCATGTAAAAAAAAAAAATATAATGATTCATCTATTAGATTAATGCAGATATGTAAAAATGTTAATAATAATCCAATATGCGAGGTTTTGAAAGGTATTGCTCATAATTTTAATTTTTATAAATAGTAAATTATTTTTAAATATTTTATTTAGATAATTATTATTATTTTTTTTTTATTAAACATTATAGCTTCGACAGCATAAGATTTTGAGATTTATACTAATACATATATATTTTTGAGGTGAAAAAATACAAATATATATAACAATAAGCTAAAATGACTGATATGTAAAATTATTATTATTATTTAGAATATACCTATATGCGATAAAATGACGAGCGACCAAATGTAGCATGCGTCGATATTACACGCGACGAAATGTCGTATGCGTCCAATTGTCTTGCGACCAATTGACCGCGACGAATTGACGTGCGACAAAATTACCGCGACGAAATGACGTATATCCGTCTACAACGTAAACGTAAGACAGGTATACACGCAATTAACTACTGTATTAATATCCGCCACTGTGCAGCGCATGCTTGAACAGTCAACAATAGAAACTGTTTGTTTGTTTATTTTAATTTATTGCATTGTAACTTCGAAGAAACAAAACCTAGGTGTACGGTCAATAATATAGTAATAATATTATATTGAAATAACAATATAGGTATATATATATATATATTATGTTATGTTATGACATTGTAAAAATGTGGGCGAGATCGAAAAGCACTCTTTTATATTTGTGTACTGCACATCATACAATTTGCATTAATAAGTAGGTAGGAAGGTATATATTAGTAAAACAGGGCTGGGCTGGGTCGGGCTGGATTTCTTCGAAACTAAATAATCACAATTTAAAACAATAAATAATAATGATAAAAACCGACGTTGATACAGATAGATACATATATATATAGGTTATACTCTATGGATAGATACAATCACAATGAATATAATAATATATTGATTGGTGGGTATAATAAAGCTATTTATATACCATAATAATATTATATTTTTTTTTCACATTTTTTTTAGACCAGACCGGGCCTAAAATGTACGGCCCTTGCAGCTCTATAGTACCTACGTCTCTATTTGAACTCAACGCTTGCACACATATTTATATTTACATTATATTATATACCTCAATACATTATGCACACACACAAGCCGACACACAGTCATATACCTACTTATGATATATTTTTATCGTGTGAGAGTGTGTGAGAGTGTATATACTCGTATATGTATTTATATAATATTATTATATATAGTTGCCCAAGTATTTACACACTTCGCGGCCGACGGAGTGGATGTCTGGGAGAGAGAGAGAGAAAACGTTTATTACGCTCGTCGGCGGAGGCGCAGGTGTATAATTGTATGTATAAATAATAATAAAAAAGGGATATTATATTATTATTATTATTTTACCGTGGAAACGATTAATTCATTTACCCACTGCACCGAGCACAATCGGGAATACTGATTTTTATATTATTTTAAACCGATTTTCATATACTTATACATATTATTGTTGTGTACGTACGTTGCGCCAGCCCGGCCCTTTTCCAAAAATGTTATTACCAGCCATTGCGCCCAGGACAGGGCGTCCATAATGGACATTTTGTGATTTTTTTAGATTTCGACACTGCCAATATTTAGCACGCCATTAGCATGAATTCGCACCATCAACAGGCAATAGTCGACGTTGCACTTAATTTTTTAATGATTTAAATGGTTATTATGGACATTTCAGGGTTTTTGCCATTTTGAAGACTTGCGACGTTTTGCCCCCAGTAACCGATCACCGATGATTAAATTTATGTTACTGCATATAGTATAATATATTATTATAATTTATAGTTATAATCAATTACTTATTTAATCATAATTTTAATGACATATATTATAGGATTCATTACTTTAATGTGTACATTTCCTATAGACTGTTACTTACAATTTATTTATTGTTGATATGAAATTAATAAAATCCAAGATATAATATTGAAAATGTTTTTTATATAACCTAATTTTTTAACTATGCATTTTGATGCATACTATTTTATCGTACAGCTTTGAATAGTTCATTCTTTTTTAGGATACCTCACTACCAATATTTTTGTTATACATTTTTTGCTAGGCGTTTAATATTATAAATGTACCTATCTATAGTTAATTATTAAACTGATGAATAGGTAGTATAATTCGAATATTATTTTATTTTAATTTAAATATTCAGTGTTTTTACAGTTGTGCCAGCCCGGCCCATTACAGAAATATTATGATTTTTGCGATTTCCATACTGCCAATATTTAGCACGTCATTAGCATGAATTCGCACGACTGTCCCCGGAATTCGTACAACATATTTTTATGGTTAAAAAACAGTTTTCGTGTTATTACAGTTTTATCGTTGTGCCAGCCTGGCCCATTACAGACATATTGTGACAATTGCGATTATGATATAGCCAATTTTTAGCATGTCATTAGCATGAATTCGCACGACTGTCCCCAGAATTCGCATGACATTTTTTAATGGTTAAAAACCGTTTTTGTTACCAGCTATTGCGCCCAGGGCAGGGCGTCCATAATAAACATTTTGTGATTTTTTTTAGATTTCGATACTGCCAATATTTAGCACGCCATTAGCATGAATTCGCACCACCAACAGGCAACAGCAGACGTCGCACTTAATTTTTTAATGATTTAAATGGTTATTATAGATATTTCATGGTTTTTGCCATTTTGAAAACTTGCAACGTTTTGCCCCCAGTAACAGATGATGATTAAATTTATGTTACTGCATAGTATAATATATTATATAATTATAATCAATTACTTATTTAATCATAATTTTAATGAGATATATTATAGGATTCATTATTTTAATGTGTACATTTCCTATAGACCGTTACTTACAATTAATTGTCGATATGAAATTAATAAAAGCCAAGATATAATATATATTGAAAATGTTTTTTATATAACCTAATTTTTTTAATATGCATAATAACGATCATAATATTAATGTGGCTCCTCAAAATAAATCCTTGCACACGGGCTTATCAAGAGCTTATAGTTGTGGCACTGTGTTTTACACAAATTATTACCATTAAACAAACCACACATTATAAAAACAATGAAAGTACATTTCTGTCATTCAATATTATACTTGAAAAATAATGCCGATGATGCGGAGCTTAAATGAACCATTTATATTATACTAGCTGATCTCGTGCACTTACTGGCAAAATACTGTGGAGTTAAAAATGTATGCTGTCATTAAAAATTATAGTTCATTATAATAACATGATGAATAACTTAAACAATTGTTATTTTATTTTATCAAGTATGTTGCATCATGACCAATAATTTGATTTTAAGATAAGACATAATATTGCATTTTCTGCTTACATCAGGGTGAGTGCGTTGTATGTTAAAATAAATTGTACTTAGTACATTATACAATGTATTATACTTACATTTAATACTATATTCTCTTATATTTAAATGTTATTTAGTAAAAGAATCTTGTATACTATATATTTTATAAAATATTAATAATGAAACATTGTACAGTCCTTTTTATAAATGTTTTTAAAACTATTAAAATATAATATGTAAACTTTTAAATTATTAAATTACCCATTATAAATACATTATTTTATATCGTGTAAAATAAAAATTCACACGATACCATTGTCAACACTTATTGATTTATTATTTAAATCGTCATACAACTCCCAATAATTGTTTGTACACCGTCTGGAATAAGTGTTGTAATGACCAATTGAATTTCTTAAACTTGATTTGTCTTTATGGTAACGTAATATAACACCACGTACTTCATATGTAATTGAATTATGTATAATAACAGGGGGGATATCACATAATTTAATTTTCAAAATTATACCAGCCTCAATACTCTTTTGTTGATCATCACCTTTAAATTAAACAATATGATTATCCTAACTTAATAGTATAATGAAAATAATACTAAAATAATTTATCGTCCAAATATAAAATATCAATATATAAATGTATTTTTGAAATATTAGTTGTTATTATTTTAATTCCACTGCAATTATCTCCACAATTTAGATATACAGTGAGTGTTCTTGTATTAATATAAAACTGAAGTTCTGTTATATTATCATCATCGTTAACTTCAAATGTTATATACTTTAAAATACTCTCTACTTGAGTATGGCATGCATCTATAGAACATTTATTTATTTCTGTAGCTATTGGGGCATCCATAAATGTATTTATTGCATGACCAATGGTTGGGTCACACATAATCAATGAATTTCCATATTCTAGCATTTTAATTGATGGACTCATATGGTCTATAATTAGCTCAGCTAATTAAAAATATTATTTTAAGCAGTGGTTCAACTGTCGGATTATGCATATTATATAAGCCATATAATATTATGTATATTGTAAAGTCATTTATAAATTACGATATTTGAAATGGAAATAATATAATATCTATATTATAATAGTATATACACATGTTATCTGAATCGTTTACCTGCACGACTCAGCAGAGCAAGTGACTTGTAAGCGGGCCCCGCGTGCGGAAAGTGGTACCTACCGTTTTTCGCCACTGCCAGTTATGGCATGACCACTATAGATTGATTATAATTATAAATATAACTATAAATAATAATAGGTATGCTACTACTATATGGTACAATAAAATTACAAATATCTTGAGTATATAAGTAAATTAATACCAATCATTGATATTATTTATAATCAATGTTACCAGTGAATTCATAACATTGAAATCTTTATATTATATAAAAATGAATGTTTGTCTGTGGGTCTGTGTGTCCTAAACGGATGTACCGATGTTGATGAAATTTGGAACAGAGATATATATTAAACCTCTGAGCAGAATATAGGCTAATTTCTAGACCAGAAGAGAGGACCAACCCTGGGAAAAGGGCTGAATTGCACTTACTGCAACGAGTTACATCCAAAAGGAGTTGAAAAATCACAATTTTTATAAGTGTTGGCAACAAAGTGCGCTGGATCATCTGGTATAATATAAATGGTTCATTTAAGCTACGCATCATCGGTCGATGAGCATTATTTCAAAATTATAGAATTGAATGACAGAAAATTCCCTAACTTTCATTGTTTTTATAATGTGTGGTTTGTTTAATGATAATAATTTGTGTAAAATGCAACTATTATCTCTCGTTAAACCCGTGTGCAAAAATGTATTTTGAGGCGATATATTAATATTATGATTGTTATTATTAAAATATATCTAATAAGGAAGTTAAAGTCGTTTTATTAGTTATTACTTTTTCTTTCACCATCCCAACAAATTAATATCATCAGGTTTGTCAGCGTTACCTACGCTAGTAATGGTCATACGACTTTTCTTATAGAAAAGTTGGTAGTTATACCTTGCTATTAAAGTAACTGATTTTAATATTATTATCAGTTACATTTTTATAAATTTTAACATTTGAAAAGGGCAAATTTTAAATTGTATGGTTTAGTTTTTGCAGGCCCGTATGCATTGCACAGTTCACACCCATGATGAGGAATTTCGTTATATATATATATATATCGTAATATACTCCAATCACTTCCAAAATACACTATTAAACACTTACAATAATTAATATATTATAACACTTTATTACGGTTTTATCCAATAGTACCACAGACCACAGCGACCGACGCTCAAGGAAACACAAATTTGACTACGAATCTCACTTAAATATTATCGCTATACTAGTTTCTATTTTGCTACACCTACTAAAACTTTCTGGATTAGACTTATACTAAATTTTGTTTCACATAACATAAATATTTACTTAAGTAATCTAGTAAGTAGTTTAATAATACTAATAATGTTTATTTTTGTATATTACAACAATCGGTGCGTGGTAAATAAAATTAAGCATGAACAATGCAATTACCTATATAATTAGGAAACACTTAAGCATTTCCTAAGAATTAAAAAAATCTGCAGCGACAGTTTTTTCAGTATATACATAAAAATTAAAAATATTTTATGTATATTTCATTCTAACAGTATACTAAATATTTAAATTAAAATAAAATAATATTCGTTTATACTATACCTATTCATCGGTATAATAATTAACTATAGATAGGTACATTAATAATATTAAACGCAAAGCAAAAAAAGGTGGGCAAGTGGGTGTCGCTCTGCTGTACAGTAGGTTACAAGTGGGTCACTGTATAATGGATGGTATTAAATTTGAATTCAACGATATAATATCATTGTATAAGAAAAACGATTCTGAGCGGAGACGGTATGTCAGTCTAGGTATAAGACATATTATATACATATCTATGGTACTAAACCAAAATTTGACCTATAATAGGTAGGTACCTATAATAAATTCCAAATTAATCATATCACAATATCCATTAGGTACTTATAAAGCGTTATACATCAACAAAAACCGTGATATTATCATATATTATAGATATATAATAGTACACTTTAGAAGTTTCAAGTACCCACGAATAATATTATTCAATCACAACAAAATAACTAAAATAGTTATTCTAGGTTTTTTAATATGTAATTTCGTCCAAATTTGAATTTAAAATGTCTGTAAAAAATAACTGTGTTCATATATTTCTTAGCTTTTTTGGTTACAGTTAGTTTGGTTAAAGTTGATCTATTTATGAGAACCTTTGTTTTAAATTTTTCAATCCTTAGCTATAAAAACTGAACATTTTATAATTTATTAATTACAATGATTGATAATTTTCGAGATTTTGATAAATTTTGTCAAAATTCGATCTTTAAAGTTTAAATGCTGATAAAAAAAAATTGTGTTTTATAGATATTCATAAAAAAAAACTAATATAATTGGAAACTGAAAATGTCCCTAAACAGTTCAAAATAAATCAAAATATTTTGAAAATGTTATCGTGTATAGAAAATGCAAATATTAACAACCAGTGAAAATTGCATGTATATACGTTCATTTGTTTTAGAGTTACACCAAAAACCAAAATCGATTTTTTGGAAAACTATGTTGCGTAAAAATTCCTTGTTTTCCTTAATTTTTATGTTGTTTTTCCCTGTACTTGTGAAAACTACTGAGAAATTTTTACTTTTGACCCCCCAAAGTACCAACTAGATTCACTTTCCTGTCAGAAAAACTACTGTTGAAGAAAATCCAAGCACTTTTACTGTCCTAAAATGTGATGACAGACACAAAAAAAAAAAAAAAAAAAAAAAAAAAAACACTCATCATTGTAAAATCAATACATTCATCGTTTCACTCAGAATCTAAAATGTATGACAAAAATATTGGTAGTTAGGTATCCTAAAAAAACTATTATCCTAACTATTCAAAGCTGTACGATAAAATAGTATGCATCAAAATGCATATTTAAAAAATTACGTTATATAAAAAACATTTTCAATATTATATCTTGGCTTTTATTAATTTCATAATTGTAAGTAACGGACTATAGGAAATGTACACATTAAAATAATGAATCCTATAATATATGTCAGCGGTTCTTAACCTTTTGTAGATCGAGGACCGCTGATGAAAGATTTTTAGAAATCGTGGAACCCCTTACCAATTTTTTTACAAAACACATCATGTTATTATAACCAAAATTATAATTATTTTATATTAAAAATTACATTAGTAGACAACAAAACATACACAGTTCCAATTAAATTTATTACAATTAATTTTTTATAAAAATGTAATATAAAACTATAATTGATATATATATAATAGATAACTATTTTTTTTCTATTGGACTGGGCTGAAGCAACGTTGCACCAGCCCGTCCCATTAAATTTTGGGTTTTACTCTTAAACCACAATATCATGCAATTTTAATTATGGCCATGCAAATTCATGCTAAATATTGGTGCAAAAATTTTCCAATTTTTCGAAATATCCGGTTAACTAGCTGGTCGTTAACGTACGTACACAACAATAATATGTATAAGTATATGAAAATCGGGTACTTTATTAATCGTTTAACTTATGATTTATGTTAATATAATAACATGATATCGTTGCAGCTATAGTATTTCGAATAAAATATAATTTACGAACGCAAAAACGTATACCTTTTGGGTTATCGCGTCATTCGACTAGCTTACAGTATATAACATTTTGTAGTACCTATATAATATGCGAATAGTTTGCATTCATGCGTATGTCACTAGCAGAACCAGAACACGATATAAAAGTACTTTGATTGCTGAGCTTTGGTGGAAACTCATTTAATGTTACCCGACCTTGAACTTTATAGTTCCAAGTTCACGAATCGCATTAAAATATTTACTTACAGCCTTACAAAACCATTCAGCAAGTAAAGTATCGAGCTGCAGGCACTGCACGTAGGTAGTATCATAAAAAAAAGCTCGAACAAGTTTCCGGTGGAGTTCAATAGCCGGCCAACAAAGACAAATGTTCAACAAGTGTCAAGGACCAAATTGTTTCTTTTAAGGTTGCGCTACACTATAATGAATGCTAACTTCACGTAGCTATTTTAAATAACAGATTTTTATTCTAGTCCAAATTAGTTTTAAATTTATTTAGTAGAAAGTAAAAAAAATTAGGAAAATAATACCTGCATAATATTATAAATAATTGGTTTTCTCGTTACTTATTTTTGTTGTAGAAATTATGAAAAAGCAATTTAATTACTTCTGTTACCTTTTAAATGTAATGTAGTTGATAGACATTGTTAATACATTTCGCCTATAGTACTATATACCGCAGCATAGAATAATGTTATGTTGTATATTTTGAGTAGGTACTTAAGAACAACATAATACGCAAATTTCAGAAAACATCCGATATAAATTTACGCTATTGCATTTCATTAATAATTTCCACTTAACCTCCGTGCCGTCCGTAAATACTTTGGAAAGAACGAGAGTTTTTATATTATGGATTATATTTGGAAAGCAGTGACCATGAATATAAAACTGAGACGAAACACTCCGAATCGTCTGATGGTATTTTTTTTTATAAATTAATAATAATTTATAATTCATATAATATGAATACATATTTTTAATATTTAGGTAGAAGATCTGAAAAACGCAAAAAATCTAAAACAAAAAAAGATATTACACGTGTGAGGGTTTCGTCCAAATGCAATACACCCGGTATGAAAAAAAAACATGGACCTACAAAATCAGAACGTGAATATTTTCTGTTCGATACCATAATATCTGATTTAATAATATAGAAATGAATTGTAAACGTAAACTGAGATAACGCGAATATCGGTCGGCGTTGCCGCACCTGGTCGCGTTATCTTCAGTTTACGGTCTACCTTCGCGTTGTAAAGTTGTAAACTCACAGTCGAATAATAACTGTACAATAAAAATTGTGTCAAATTGAATTATTTAAATAAAAATTAACAAATTATAAATAAGGCATTCTGGTGTACGAATTGTTATTAAAAAAGAAAAACCAAAAATACTAATATTCTCATTAGGTGCCGCTTCATTTTCCAAAGAACGAGAGTGTTTATATTATGGATTCAAAAATCAGAGGGAATATAGGACGTTATATAAATCATTCTTGTTCTCCAAATTCATTTATCCAAACTGTATTCGTGGATACACACGACATAAGATTTCCATGGATATCGCTGTTTGCCGACGAATACATTAAAGCTGGAACAGAACTAACTTGGGACTATGGATACAAAGTAGGAATTGTTCCAGGAAAAAACATTAAATGTAGTTGTGGGTTCAAATTTTGCAAAGGGAGGTTATTATAGAATTATATTTATTTTGTATGTTTTATAGTTTTGACAAAACTATTATTATAATATAAGAAAACCCTTTTAAACACAAACCACTATTTTTATTTGTTAAATCCAAATTCCTATCATAATTCCAAATTCATTAAGTACTTAATTTAAAGCAATTGTAGTCCGTTATATAGTAAGAACTGACCAGGCTCGATAGCCTTCATGACCAAACTCTTGACTTGGTCTTGGTTTTTATACAATATCACTAGTTATTGAAGATTTGAGAAAAATTAAATTTGTACTAATTTTTTAGATTATCCAACTTGGTAAGTACCTACAGTCAAAGGACCTTATGATCTTCATATGTTCTTCTCTAGAATAACTATCTTTAAATGGGACTTAAGAATTAGACTTAATTGAAACTATTGAAAAAATAAAAGAAGTTTATGAATATGATAAACAAAGCAGTGACCATGAATATAAAACTGAGACGAAACACTCCGAAAAATAAAAAAAATATTAATATTATTATTATAAATTTAATTTCTTTCTCGTAATGAAAAGTATATTTAAAAAGAAAATTAATTTCAAATTGTAAAAAAAAAAAATGTAACTATACCACACGGAAGACTACAAGTTAGTAGGTACTACAGATTACTACTAAGTACAAGTTCGTACTACTACTTATATTAATATTTTAATAAGAACTTAAGTTTATTTTAAAATTTTTACTCAGTATTTATATTACATAACAGAATTTAAAATTTAAATAATTTAAGACAAAACTATAAAACTACCTACCTATTTGTGTTTATTATATTATGGTATAATGCGGTCATTTAGTACATTTCATATTATAGGTTGGGTACCTTGGTAGTTACTAATTACTATGACAGATACCTATTTTAATATGGTATGAATAGTATAAGAAATTATATTACTAGCAGTAAATTCTTCTTGTACAATTTACATGGCAGTTTATTATGGCAGTTTACCATGAAGGAAAATCAAAATATTTTAAAACTGTTGTAAAGAAGACAGATAAATGATTATTTGTACAGGGTGTAACAAGAAAACTTGACAGAAAAAAAAATTATGCTATTTAAACGTCTTACAAAATGTGTTAAAATTATATGATTAGTAAATAGTTTAAGAAATATACTCATGTTCGCAAGTTCCCAAAATTAATATTTTGAAAAAAGTTATTGCTTTACAAATTAATTTAATCAAAAAAATATTGATATTTTAAAAAAATCTAAAAAATAAACTACTTGTCTTCGATAAATGTTTCTTATATAAAAAATAATTTTTAAAATCAGATTCACAAATTAAATTTATCCAAAAAAATTTTAATTTATTATTTTTAGTATTACAAAATAAAAACTATTTTTCCATATTATAAGTATAACGCAAGTAAATATAAATTATATAAAAAAAAAAATTGATTCTAACAAAAGTCATTTCATCACAGCTATAATAAATGCTATAAAGTGAAGGCGTTTAGCTTTTGTAAGCCAGCGGCCAGGTAATTTATGACCATAGATAACAATTATACTATACTTTACTATCAACTAATTTATTAGTTATAGTTACCTATGTAACAAAACAAAACATTTTAGTTTGTCCTAGGTATTATGACGAATAGCAATAATGAGTAATTGCAAATCTACGTCCAGCAGATCATGTTTAGTTTCGTTAGTTTAAAAATTAGAGTGAATGCAGTCTCTTAAATTGTGTGTAGTACGACTGCAAACATACAACATTCAATTATTTAAATTGTTAATATAGAACTTTGTTACCAAAAAGTTAAAAAAAATGAACTTTTTAACAAGTGAACCTAACCTAACCTAACCTTTGCATAGATTAAGCTTTTAACTTTTAAGAACCTAAATATCCGCCCATTATTCATCATAATAATTCGCTAAATCAAAAAAAGTATATTCAAATTACCAGTAAAAATTGAACAGTCTCCAAAGCTTTGCAATTCAATGTCATTTAAGATTTGTTCAGTCTGTTGATAAGCCGAATCAACACATTCTATATCTTTGTTGAGTAAATCGCCAATTTGTTCTTCATCGAATATTGAACGATCTGCACCAAATTCACTATTACAAAAAAGTATACAATATTAATTATAGATGAAAAATATTATAATAAATATTACATTCCTAAATTTAAGTTTTGATATTATATTTCTTTATCTTAATATATAAATTTAACTGCTATAGGTAAATAATTAAACATAATAGCTTAAGAAAAAAAATTATTATTTACCTATCACTACATTCATCATCTGAACTTATATTTGAGTGGGTTTCTTTGTATCATTCAGAATCACATCATCATTCACAGTGTCTGATTCATCGAGTAGTTCTGTTTGAAGGGTTTTTGATACATCTTTTTCAGCTAAACTGATCACATTTAGCATGTTTGCGACATTATCAGATGTAATTGTATACAACTGGTTGGGATCAATTTTAAATTTTTTAAGAATATTTAAAATTGTCTGTTTTAAATAAATACCTGTAAAGTTTAAGCGTGAATAAGTAATGCATTAAATGTAAATTGACAAAATTTATCTTAAAGATAAAATTTACCAGTATGTGATTCTGTTAATTCTATTAATCCAAGTGTCCTGAGTTTAATAGAATCTTCTGCAATATACTGCATGCTTACACCTATTAGTCGAGTAACTTCATCTAACTTTAGAGAAATGAGTTTAGAACTAGCTTGAGTTATTATTTCTTGCTAAATAAGAAGAGACTATTCGTGCACATGTTTCCTGGAAGTAAAATGTAAAAAAGATATATTATTAATAACTGTATAATACGCTAAGCTAGGATAAAAAATAATATTTTTACTTTATTAAGTCTGAATTAATTTTATATATCTTCATTTAAAACTGGATCAAGTATTCTACCAAATCCCATATCGCTCAACGCACTAAATGGTCTTCCATTAATTGTGACAAGATCAACACAAGCATCAAAAGTTGTTTTTTCATTGATACTGACTTTGACATATTTTGATTCATTAAAATTAAATAATCGTTGATGTGCAATGATCTTAGAAAAACCATTTGTTTTTTTATTTATTTTTGATTCGATTACCAGTAACTCCTCAAATAGTTCATTACGATAGGTTGCAAGGTGTTTTCTTAAATTTGTACTATGATTACACTATAAAAAAAAAACTTAAATTAGAGGCAGTCAAAAATGTGTTGTTATTATTATTAGATATAGGTACCTATTATCATGCAATAAAAATGCCTTGGTAAAAAGTAAACCAACAAAATAATAATAAACATGTGTTTTTTAGGTAAAAATATACCATTTTATTGTGAACAAATTTGCAGACATTCAGTATATGCAAAAAGCAAACTAAAGATTAATACTTATAAATTATAATATAGGTAGGTAATATATAATATGATCCATCATTATTTATAATCAGCAGTTATCACATATATGGCAAAAATAATTGAAAACTGTATAGTTACTCTATGTAGGTAAGTACCGAGGTAAGTACTATGTTATATAAAAATGAATTGAAATAAAATATAATACTTGGAAAACATTTTAAATTAAAAAAAAATATAAATATATTATCGGTAATATGGTATTATACAAAATAAACCCAAGATTTTAAAAATATTTGACATGGAAATTTATTAAGTGTGGGTTGTCAATAATTTGTTGAAAAACATACATTTTGTATTAAATATAATTCTTGATGAATAATTTCTGAGTTATTAAAATATTTATACTAAGGCTAATAATCCTTAAAAATTGTTTTACAATAATCTAAACTAAATGTAATATTGGATTTAATATTTAATATTTATTATACTCAGACTATTTTTTACAAATTATTAATATTGTTGGATTAATAATAATTACATAGGTACTAACATTTTCAAATCATTATAGCCTCCTTATGGCTCATATCTTCCTAACCCATTACCGTAGTCATATTAGCCTTAGTACACAAAGTTAATTAACTCAAAAACTAGTTTAGTCACATTTTCATTTAGATTTAACTAAATGATTTGCTGAATTATTAAAAATGAAAGTGGGGTTCACATTTTATACAGGACCAGATTCGAATATTTGAAGTATTTGAAAATTTGGTCTTCTGCAAGTGTATTTAAAAAAATAAAAAATCAGAATTTGAATAATAATTATTAAACTCCTTTTGGGTACGACTCAGCCTCCCTGGTAGGCAAACCGACTACGTCGGATCTCGGACAAATGCGACGGCATATCAAATAGGCAATGTGCGAAAATTCGATTTGATCTGTCCGGTGGCAACCAAATAATAAGATACTAAAGTCTACTAATCTATAAACAACATTTTCCATCATAAATCTCAAAATTCCCGTAAGAGCACTTCCCCCTAGGTGGTGGTACGAGGGTGAAAAATACCTTACGGCCTATTCTCATACCTTCCAAATATACAAAAAATATGTCATTAAAATCGGTCAAGCCGTTACTGAGGAGTTTAACCACTATAATACCGTGACACGAGATTTTTATATAGATATTAGATTATATTATGATATAATTGTGAATTATGAATAAAGTAATTTATTAGTAGGTACTACAGTTTAACCAATTAATTGCATTTGAAAATGTCATTGTGTATATTTTGTGTGTATAAAATATAATACTTTCAAGTACCTAACCACGAAAAATATTTTAATAAAATAATATTTTTGAATTACAACAAAAAAATACTAAAATCATTATTATTTGTTTAAAGAGTTAATTTCGTCCAAAATTTTAAAAAAAAACGTGAAAAAAAAACGTAGAAGATATTTAATAAATTTACCTAATATAAAATTTAATTCAAAAATATACATCAATGTTATGGTATTTTACGATGGCACCTATAAGGAGTAGGTACCTACATTTATGTTAATCTATAAATTACGTGAATTAAATCCGCTGACATTCTTTGTCCACTGGTAGGCCCTATAAGTTCTTGTTGGCGGAATTAAGAAAAAGTTGACCGTAAACCCACAATCATTTTTTATGAGCCGCTGTTGTTAGAATTTTGATAAAATAGGTACCTAGGTATTGTTGAAAATATAATTAATATTATATTATATAATGTTACAACATATTGCATATGTGCAAGTGCAATGTGCATCATATTGTTATTGTAAATGTAAATCACGCCAACTCGTATTTTTGTAACAGGGTCATAAGGTCACGTCTTATATATAAAGACGACCAAATGCACTGTGTCATGACTGCACCAAAAAGTGTTGGACCAAAAAGTGTAAAAATGTAATACAAAGCTCCTGATATATTGTTACAATAGCAATTGAAAATTATTAAAAATACATAGGCACAATTTTTTTTATAACCATTTAAAGATCGAATTTTGACAAAATATCGCACCCTTGGTACAAGACCGCCACAACTCAGAAAACATAGTTTTGAGAAAATTAAATTTTAAATTGTAATCTGCTCCCAAATCGTTACTTTTAAAACTTAAGTTTTAATACTTTGCAATTATCCATGTTACCTGAAACTTAATATTTGTTTATTGATCTACTTCGTTAAATCTCAATCAGCCACAGGTAAATTAGGTTATGGCAGTTTAGAAATAGGAATCGGAATAACAAAACTGCCACATTTAGTTTTGTGTCGGTATTTCATTTCAAACCAAATATTTTATGCGCCACAAAATGAAATGGGGCAGTCTTGATTTTCTTAATAATTTCATTTAATGCCACAACACAAAATGTGGCAGTCTGTTGTTTGCTTATATAATAAAAAGTAATTTTTTCACATGACACAACTAGGTACTAATTTACACAAGACATTTTTAAAAATAATTGTTTCTATTATTGTGACTTGGTTTAAGTAATAACACATATTTTAATGCAAGTAATAACATTTAAATAAAGAAAATTAATAATAAAAAATGAAAACTTTTACATAATATCATTAAGTATAGAAACTAAAAATAAAGTATTTTCCCTCATCTTTGATGAATAATATTTATAAGTAATAACACAATATGTAGGTACCTAATGAAAGTAATAACATTTGAATAAACAAAATAATAATAAAAACTTTTACATAATATCATTAAGTAACGAAATTAAAAATTTAAAAATAAAGACTTTTCCTTCTTCTTTGGTGAATAATACTTTTATCTATTGATATACAAATTATAAAACTTATACTTATACAAATGGCTATATTATTATTAAAAAAGTAATTTAGGTAATTGTTTATGAATCATAGATAAAATTGAATATATTATAGTCTTATTTATCTTATATTATATAATTATGTTTTCAAAAAATAGTTTATTAAACTTAGTAAAAATAAAAATACTAATCACTGTTCTCGTCATTGACTTCAGCAACACAGGAATTTGATACTTTCAAATTTTCGAAAAAATAATGATAGTTTTCAGGAATCAATTTACTTTCACAAAGATGAATTAGGTCTTTTTTTTTTTCTTTTGAAATACCTGGTGGTTCAGTGTAGAGTTTACTTAACTCTAAATCACAACTTTTTCTTTTGGCATTTCTTGTTTTGTTCATCACTATTATTTCACCAAAATCCTTCTCTTCATATGATGTTTTATAAAAAAGTCTATCAGGATGTTCTTTAGAAACTTTCAATACTTTTACATCTTTCCAAACAACTTTTTGTCCTAATGTATTCTTGTTAAAATTGTTTCCCATATTAGATGTCAATTTCTTGAAATCAATAAAATGTTGATAGTTTAATTCATGGACTCTAAAAGGCTTTCCTGTTTTTTTTGCTGATTGAATAACAGTTACCCATTGCTGAGGAGAGTAAATAGAACCTGCTTTTAATAATCTTGTTTTTTGTTTTTCTATGACTGAATGGACAGAATCCCCTTCGTTCTGGGTATGTCCAACAATTAGGTACTTATGAGTAATAGAAGAAATACTCAAGTATGTTACAGCATATAAATAAAGAGTGGCCATAAATTTATTTTTCTGCTGACCACTACAATTATCAGAATAGAATATTGTATCTTTATTTAAACAATTTTCAATTAAAAACTGATAGACACATGTTGCAATTTCGTTAGCCCCACGCTTGGCCTGGTCTTCATTCCATAAATAGCAATGAGCTTCAGTAATACCCATATTATAGACAGTAAGATTATAAGTGGCAAACTTACGAGAGTAATAAAAATTGGATACTTGAGCAGAAGGTGTTGTCAAAATGCTTTGCAAATCATAACAGGCCACTATAATTTTTTCTTTGTTTGTTTCTGCCAAGTTCTTATCATTTTGTTTTTCATTCCTAGAAAGTTCAGTTTCAAGTTTGTGTCTGTGTTTATCATTTTCCATTTTTAATCTGTCACTTTCATTTGAATTATTAAACGTTTCACAAAATGCGCATTGATCTTTTTTTGGTATAAAAAAGCCTATGTTAAAATGTGTATTGAAAATATAAGAATAGGTACTAAATTTGCGAGATACTTTTCCATCATCTTCACACTTTTTTAAAAATAATCGATACATTTCAGCAATAGTTAAAGCACCATCAATATATTGCCTTGTTGTTTGTTTTCTTAGGTAGTGTGACTCAACACGAGGAAATTCATTTATATGGTCAGTGACTAGGGTTACTATTTCAGGACATAGCTTCTTATGTTTTCCATGGTTTCCTCTTAGTTCACCTTCGACATATTCTTTGTTATAGCCACCTTTTTTTAAAGCAGTTCTTATTGTTCTATCACCAATATTGAGAGTAGCCATAAAAAAAAGTTTGCAAACCCTGTAGTTGATACCTTCCAGAGATAAAAAAAATGCATTGTTAGATGCACGGTTACTATTTTCCTTTTTATACTGATGTTTAGGTTCAATAGTAGTTGTAGATTTAACTATAAATGCTCTTTGTCTAGTTAAATCCCCCATTTTCCAGTAGGCCTGTAGTATTCGTTCACGTTGTTCCTCAGTCAAACTAGAAGAGCATTTATATTTGCATGTAGAATTACAAGAAGGTTGCAATTTTCTTTTATCTATATTATGTCCTTTAGAATTTTGGTAAGACTCTCCTAGATTCCTTTTTGTTTTCCTAGTTTCTCTAGTCCAACTTTTAATACATTTAACTTTTTTGCGAGAATTTTGCTTACTTATTGCTGCATTTGTGGTTGTTAAGTCAATATTTTCTAATTCTGGATGGTGGTTAGCTACAACATCTGCTTCAATATCTCTAACATTATTATTGACACCCTCGTCTACTGATGAATCAAGTGATATTAAGTTTTTTTGCCTATTTTCAATCACCCAATCTTTATCTTTGTCACTGTCATCAAATTCAGAGTGGCTGCTACTGTATTCTATGAATTAAAATAAACAGTTATTAAATTATGGTTTAAAAGAAAATATTTAATGTTTAAAATATTTACCATTCAAATCTATATTTTGTTTATCTGGTTTTGAAGTTAATGATGAAGCAGACTCTGCATTTTGTAAATCAGTACAACTATTATTTTTTACCATTATATTATCAACAAAACGTGTAATGCCAGTTTGTTCTGTTAAGTTAAAAAAATAATATAGTTTAATATAAAAATATCATTAAGTAGTATCATAAGTAGGTACCTCCCTACCAAACAACTAAAACAATATAATATTATGTTACCTATTGCATCGTTTAATTTGTTTTCATTTAATTTTGAAGTTAATAATGAAGTTGTCTCATTTTGTAAATCAGTATAATCATCATTTTTTACCATGACATTATCAACACAACTTGTAATAGTAGTTAGTTCTATGAAGATACAAAATATAATTTTATCTTAAAATATAATTAATTATCTATCAACCAATTGAAAATAATATATAAGTTACTTACCTATAGCATCCTTTGAATTTTTTTCACCTGGATTTGAAGGTAATAATGAAAAGGACTCTGTATTTTGTAAATTACTCTGAAGCCATAGTTGGACTTTAGTTTTATAGTTTTGATTCATAACATGTATGTTTTGTTCTGACAACAATTCTGTATAAACCATAATTAATTACAACTAATAAAATATAACGTATTTACTATGTATGAAAAAAAATTATACGACATACCGGCTCTTTTAGCAGACTGAATGTACATATTGTTATTAATTTTACGTTTTTTTGTAGTAACATTGGATACGTTATTATCTTCGTAAATTGTATTGCTAGAATTTTGCACGATATTGATCATTTTGGAGCTACGCGTAAAACGTTTTGCCATTTCAACGTTTAAGTACAATACGAGTATAATTTATAATATTATAATATTTAATGATTCACTATTAAAATAAAAATTATGAAATGTTTATCATATTTTATCAATACAGTTTTTATACCATTGTTTTCAAACCAAAGTTTAATCATATTAATAGTAACTACATATTATTTTATAATGTTATTAAAATAGAATATTATCTAAATCCACGTTTTTCAATTTATTACTTTGGTCACGGTTAGGTATAATATCAGATTATTATCATGGTTATCATTAAATATAATCGCCACATTATCAATTAAATCTCATATCACTATAATCAATACCGCCATTATTGAGATTGTGGCTAATAAAACAAAAGGCTGATAATTTATTACTGCCACAAACCGAAATGTGGCAGTTTTAATTTTTTCAAAGGTACAAATCCAGTTGAGAATTATTAAGTTGAAACGCCTCAAATCAAAATGAGGCAGTTATGATTTTTCATGTTTCTAATAAAACAAACATACAAATACGCAACAAGGCAATAAGTCAAAATATGGCGGTATTATTTTTCTTTTACTATAAAAATGAATAAATTCAATACTGACACAAATGTATTACGGATACGTTTATTGTGATACGACTTGTGGCAGTATAGCATTTAGTAGAGAAAAATAATAGCTATCGAACTGTATGCTTTACTCAAAACATCGTAATTTTGAGTTGTGGCGGTCTTGTACCAAGGGTGCGATATATCAAAATCTCGAAAATTATCAATCATTGTAATTAATAAATTATAAAATGCTCAGATTTTGTAGCTAAGGATTCCAAATTTAAAACAAAGGTTCTCATAAATAGTTCATACCGTAACCAAAATATCTAATATATGAACACGGTTATTTTTTACAGACATTTTAAATTCAAATTTGGACGAAATTACATAGGTAATAAAAAAACCTTATTTTGTTGTGATTGTATAATATTATTCGTGGGTACTTGAAACTTCTAAAGTATACTACTATATATCTATGATAGTATCAGGGTTTGTGGTTGGTGTATAACGCGTTATAAGTAGGTACCTAATGGATATTGTGATATGATTAATTTGGAATTCATTATAAGTCAATTTTTTTTAATACCATAGTCCATAGATAAGTAGGTATATAATATGTCTTATACCTAGAAGGACATACCGTCTCCGCTCAGAATCGTTTTTCTTATACAATGATATAATATCATTGAGTTCAAATGTAATACCATCCATTATACAGTGACCCACTTGTAACCTACTGTACAACAGAGCGACACCCACTTGTCCGCCTTTTTTTTTTTTTAGTTACCTACCTATTGACAATCAAATACTGGATGGAGAATTTCGCACATAATTTTTAGTTCAATGTTTTGTGTAAAATAAATTTAAGATTCGGTAGTTATCGGTTTTGCATGGGTGTAATATTATGTTAGGTAATGCAACTGCAGTCTGCAGCATTATAATTGCAACCAAACTTGAAAATAAATTATCATTTACTAATTAGTACCGAATGCTCGGATAGTTATAAATATTTTCAAACATTAAAAATATAATTTCGAAAATATCAATATTTTATTTTTTTTGGAATGTTAATCGAAAAACGGAATAGGAAAAATAGGAATTGCGATGATGTTGGAACAAAAATCCAGGTTAAGTTTTAATTATTTCAAAATTATCAATGCAATATAAAATGATCAACTAAAATAAATTAAATAATTTGCTTAGGCTGTTTCTTTGGGGTAGCCATATTTCGACGTAACTTATGTTGAAATTAGAATCAAAAGGTTTTATAACGGCAGTGTTCTGGCAAACAGAGGAAGCAAACGTTTTTAAAAACGCCATATGGCAAATGGTAGTGGCCAGCGGGGCGTCAGAAGAAGGCACGTCGCATAATATATGTCATATAAATCGACAGATAATAGGTATTATCGAACGGCGTATCTCCGGCTTTCCAAATTAACAATTATTGGGACATTATATTTTTATGGTATGAACGTGACCGGAAACCAGCAAAAGTGTACGATTTTATTTTAGAACGTCGTCCGACAGACATCATATATAGCCCTATATCTATACCATTTCCGGTGAGAAGTCAGAAGAGGTCATATCGTATAATTCCTATACTAGTCGCATAGCTAATAATTTAAGATTATACGTTTGGCCAAATTCGGCAAGATGAAGTACTGTACGTTATTATTCCGTGCATAGTTTTTTTTTCATTATATAGTTTTCATTCCTTCAACTTTTAACATATTTTAAGTCACCCTCATGACTTGAACGGCCAAAAATTGTCGCGGCCCATTGAGTTTTACTCGGTAACTAAATATTATATTTTAATGCACGTGGTGGTTTTAAAACGGCGGAGTTGAGGCCAAAAGAGAAATCAGAAGTTTTTAAAAACGCCATATGGCAGTGGCCAGCGGGGCGTCAGAAGAAGACACGTCGTATAATATATAATAGGTTTTATCGACCGGCGTATCTCCGGCTTTCAAAAATAACAATTATTGGGATATTATATTATTATGGTACGAACGTGACCGGAACCAGGAAAAGAGTACAATATTTCTTTTATAACGTCGTCCGGCAAGCATCATTTATTATAGCGTACCTATATCTATACCCTGGCCGGTGGGGAGTCAAAAGAGGTAATGTCGTATAAATGCCTAGACGGGTTGCAGCTAATAATATATAATACAAATCAACAGACTAGGTATGGCGTCTCCGGTTCTCGAAAATAATAATCATTTATTTCAAGTACACATAATATTACGTGGGTGGCCCAAAACCTGTATAATGCTCGCAGTCACAATGGACTTATTTCCAACAGATTATATTGTTTAAGTTCAATAGATAAAGAGAAAACATATAGGTATGGCGCGGGGTACATTTGGAGCCTATTTCGTTTCTCTGAAATTTTACGGTAAAATGAAACTTGAACGTTTGTGCACTTTTTAATACCATATTATGAATAAGATCTTTTATAATAAAATAGTTACCTCCCCGTAAGTGTGGGTACCCCCGAATTTACTTATCGTGCTTCGAGGTACATATTGTCGTGTCACAGCTTCATTTTATTTTTACTTAGTCGGATTTAGTAAAGTAAAAATTAATAAGAGTTTATACGTTTATCACGTACAATTATTATAGTAAATATACACTTATATAATAAGCAATAAGCCTATAACAGTATAATCTCGAGTATAATAATTAGTGAACACACCAACTTGAATATAAGTTATCATTTACTAATTAATACTGAATGCTCGGATAGTTACAAATATTTTCAAACATTAAAAAACATAATTTAAAAAATATCTTTATTTTTTTTTTTTTGGAATGTTAATCGGAAATCGGTGTAGGCAAAATAGGAATGGCGATGATGTACCGTCGAAATTACAATCCACATTAAGTTTTAGTTATTTCAAAATTATCAATGCAATATAAAATTAATCAACTAAAATAAATTAAATAAACTAAGGAACAAATCTACTTTACCAGACACCCTTTTTTTTCAAAATACGTTTTTTTTTATCAAAATAATTTAAAATTATGAAAATACCTACGCCCGATAATGTTTATAGTCATTATGTGATAAAGTCGTCGGCGTATATTGAGGCGTATACGCTGTGATACATCAACACTATAACATTTAGTACCGATAAGAAATCCTACTACCTATATCTACCAATGTACTATAAACTAAAACCATTATTTATAGTGCGAGATTAACTCAATAAATAAAGTCTTTCAAATACCTACACATTTTCAGGCATATGGCAGATTGAATGAAAAAGGTTATATTCATCTCACGGTTAACCATAGTGTTAATTTTAAAGACCCAAAGACAGGCGCACACTCCAACACCATCGAAAGCACTTAGCGCCATGCTAAAGTAACATCACCGAATTATAATAGAAAAAAAGAATTCTACGGAGGGTACCTGATAAAATATATGTTCATGAAAAAATGTAGTAATCATGATGTAGACCCTACCGTGCAATTTTTTTATGCTGCCGGGTCATTGTACAGCGTAGATGACAATGTTGAAAATGTTGATGTACAGGCTGAAGAACAACGGGCAGAAGACGAAAATAACGAAGAAGAGGACGACGAACAATATTGTCTAATGTATATTCTAATATTATAAGTGAATACAATTTAATTAAAAAAGTGCAAAAAATATTTTTCTGTCCACCGGTTTTGATATTGGTTTGTTGCGTACTTAACTGTCCCGCGTTACACACTGCGCTAGAACTTGGTATTAAGTCTGGTGAAAGTTACTCATTTAGCATGTTTTATAATATCGACAACTTTGAATTGCCATAACATTTGAACGGTAAGTTTGCGGGAATTTTTTCAAACAGTTTTGAATTCAGCATAAAAACCACGTATTTTGAAAAAAAAAAAAATTGAAAAAAAAGGTTGTCCGGTAAAGTAGATTTATACCGTGTAGGTAACTAAATATGTTGGAATTAGAATCAAAAAAGCCACGAATAAAATATTCTTTAGTGGTCATAAATTAATATAAGTGTGACTGCAGCGTAAATCAAAACCCGTATGTTGGTATATAATCATATGGCGTTTATTTACGATACCTATCAATATTTAATAATATAGGTAATATTAATTATTTACGATTAACACATCTAAATGTTCGACGACCGAGTGCATAGAAGTTGCCCCAGCATAGTAATAAATTTCATAATCGTTTTTATATTTTATAATTAGTTTGTTCTTTAATAATATTATTGAATAGTAGAAAATAGTAGATTTTTAAATATCAAAATTGAGAATACTACTATTTTTATTGAAATTAAACAACAAAGACGCACCATAATATTGTTTTGTATATTGTGATAACTATAAAGGGTGGACTTTAAAGCTTCAATACACAAATCGTTCGGGCTGCCAGCTATTTGGCCAGCATTTGGCTGGGCAGCCACTCGAACAAAGGAAAATGGTGTTCAGCTTTGGACGGGATAGTTGACCAATATATATAGGTATATATATATATATATATAATAATAACACCTCGTAGGTAAAAGACGATAATATATTTAAGGCACGACAAACGTGCATATTATGTTGGTCGGGAAAACGTCTCTTCCCGAGCGCAACTCAAGATAATAATAAATAATAATCGGCGAACTGATATGGGCAATAAATAAATAAAAAGATAATGAACTTGGTTACCTGTGGTACATGCGCCGAGGTGCGCGGGGTGTATCGGCGGCGGCGGCGGCGGCGGCTGTTGGCGGCGACTCCGGACGACGGCGAGTGACCGGATTACGTAATTCGCAAGTTACTAAGAGCAGCGTCGCACGACGGATTTTCACGCACAAAATGATGGCGACGGCGAACGAATATAATGATATACCCGTTACGAATTATTATGAATAATTACGGCCCGTCGGAATCAGACGACCGCGATGATGATCCGACACGAGGCAGTGCCGGGCGCGAGTGGTGTCGGCGGCAAACGCGCGACAACGCCTGGCGGTCGCACACCGGACGACAAATCGACGAAAGTCGCCACGACGACGATAAAACGGCGTCGAAAAGATACTTACGTCGGATGATGAATAGAACGCGACGTGCGATATAAGAATAATACAATATAACTTTGCGAGGATTACCGACGACAGACGGCACCGAAGCAACGGCCGGACACGACGCACTGTCGGCTGGATTCGAGCTTACGGAAAACACAAGTTTTGTGGGGCCGGCGGCGACTCGACCCGATGCGCCGTCTCGCGGACCGGTTGCCAAATGTTGCGCTGAAAGCGGCAGGAAGTTCAAACACATATCTCCTATTATTGCAATCTATAAAACGTTACAATATCAATGTCACCGCCGTATCACTAGATAATAATAATAATAATAATAATAATTTTATTTGTGCAACATTAGAATCTTAAAATTATTTTACAAAATTGAGCTTAATATATTGCAGTACCCCCTTTAAGCAAAGCTTGTGCTGGGGGCACAGTTCTTAGATAATAAATATATAACAAAGTTTATATTGATGACTAATTAATTCATAGAAATAGGATTTTCAAAAAAGTAAAAATGTATAACAATGTTAATACGATTGGTAATTGGCAAATACATAAGTATGAAAAGAGGAAAACAAATATTATAAATTTAAAAAATAAAAACAATAATAATAATAATATTCTACATAGTTATAATTGGTAATATTTTAAATGAAAAATTTACAAATTTGATAAATTTAATTGTTTTATATATTTTTTGAATAGTTTAAC
Source organism: Macrosiphum euphorbiae (assembly GCA_949089665.1). Classification (NCBI taxonomy): domain Eukaryota; kingdom Metazoa; phylum Arthropoda; class Insecta; order Hemiptera; family Aphididae; genus Macrosiphum; species Macrosiphum euphorbiae. The sequence continues at coordinate 81,742 of CARXXK010000406.1, read as the reverse complement.
ATCTTTAAAATTCTTTACATTGATATTTAAAGAACGACATAAATATAAGCCCTTATATAAAATGCTTCTTTGACCAAATACTTTATTAAGATTTGGTACTGGTATATTAATATTTTGTTTAAATCTAGTGTTGTGATCATGGTCTAATGTAGGAATTAAGTTCTTTTGTTTATATACATCAACTAGAACTGATAAGTTATAGTTAGATAACTCGCACACACACTCTCACATAATATTATTTGTTTTATTTGTATTAGGTTTATTATTATTGTTTAATTTTGTTATAATTGTGTGGCTGTGTCAAGTGTTAATTGTGTCGCAGATAATGCGCGGCCGGCCGTCGACGTCAAGAGTTAGCACGGCCGCCGGAATCTTTAGTCCGTTCCATATTGTTGACGAGGTATCAGCGAAAATAAAAATAATCATCAAATCGCCGTCTTTTATTTTGTAACATAAATTTGTATTGTGCAGGGCGCGAATCGCCACCAATATAGGTATATATTATTATCGTGTTAAGCCTCAAATCGCCGTGTTTATTATACCTAATATATTGCCATAGTCGCGAATCGCTACTCGTATATATAATATATAAATTAATACATTATTATTGTCTCGTGGTCGCGAATCGCCACCTTTAGTATTATTACCAGGTGCATATCGCCAGTGTTGTTATATTATTATTATTGTGAGCCAGAAAGGCAATCCTTATAGCATTGTGTATTAATATTTTTTAAGTGAACCTATTATTTTCTGTATTATTTAGGCAAGGGTAGTAGCTGGCCAGCAGTGCACCGCCAAATACGTGAGTATTTATTATTATATTCTTATGCAGCTCTAGTAGCTTGCCTTTTTATTATTATATCATTGTGTTGCTGTAATTTTTATATATTTGTAAAATGTATTATAATTGGCGTCGTGTATTATACAGCAACATATTATTACCTTAAACGTGTTACCATTTTATTATTAATTATAAGTACACACACACACACCCACGACACACCAGCACTATTTGGTCTTGCTCGGCGACCCCGTCCAATTCCTAAGAGTCACTATACATAATATATACACACAAATACACAGGTTGGTCGGTGTGTGGTAGTGGTATAGTGCACGAAGTATTCTGGTGACAGGGCGCAAGGAATATTTGTGTTCGTACCCGGCCCGTACAATCGATATAGGTATATTTTGTGCTAAGACATCGAAATATGCACTAACATAACAATGTTTCCGGGCATAAATTATTTAAATAAAAATTAGGTAAGTATACCCTTATGGTGTAGGAATTAATTATTAATATAGGTATAGAGTTTTAAATTAGATACCCATCGGCGTGTTTACATTTTTGAAAATGTTTTATATGCTTCATTGCACTTTTGATTTCTTTAATAAAATTTAAATAATCGTAAATTGAGTATTTTTTCTTTTATTGTTCATTTAAACGCCATCATAGTATGCCTATAAGATATCAAAATGTGTGCTAAAAAATTAAAATGTCAAAACATTCACTGAGTTAAGTTTAAACGATTGGCCAAATTCGGCCAATACCTAATGTAGGTACCTACTTTACCAGCCCACATAAATACTGGCGGCCCTTGTGTACGTTATAATTCCGTGCATAGTTTTTTTTTTTATTTTATAGTTTTAATTTCTTCAACTTTTAACATATTTTAAGTCACCCTCATGACTTAAACGGCCAAAAATTGTCACGGCTAATTGAGTTTTACTAGGTAACTCGCCTTGCCAATCTGGCCCTGTATGTTAACAGAACGTTCGGATACGCTAATATTGTATTTCAGATAATCGAGGTTCTACAGTAATGCTATTATGTTGGCAGAAGGGTGTGACCTGGTGTAATAGATTTGTTGTCCTACCCACTATCATTTAAGTATTTAACTCGGTAAGTGAAATAAGTCAAATACGCCACTGATTGTATACAAATACTTCGATTCATGCCTTCAATTTTCCTAAAGAAATACACGAATAGGTAACGTTAAAATATTATTGATTACGGCGTACATAGCGAGCGTGCAGTTATACTAGTTTATAGTATATTAAAATATTATATTATAATGCATGTAGTGGTTTTATAACGGCAGTGTTCTGGCCAACAGAGAAAGCAAAAGTTTTTAAAAACGCCATATGGCAAATGGCAGTGGCCAACGGGGCGTCAGAAGAAGACAAGTCGTATAATATATTATAATAGGCATTATCGACCGGCGTATCTCCGGCTTTTTAAAATAACAATTATTGGGACATTATATTATTATGGTACGAACGTGACCGGAACCAGGAAAAGAGTACAATATTTCTTTTATAACGTCGTCCGGCAGGCATCATTTATTATGGCGTATATCTATACCCTGGCCGGTGGGGAGTCAAAAGAGGTAATGTCGTATAAATGCCTAGACGGGTTGCAGCTAATAATATATAATACAAATCAACAGACTAGGTATGGCGTCTCCGGTTCTCGAAAATAACAATCATTTATTTCAAGTACACATAATATTACGTGGGTGGCCCAAAACCTGTATAATGCTTGCATACCTAACGTCGCGGTCGCCCGGCTGCAGACATTCGATAGTGGAGTAAAGTTTATTTTTTATTGCCTTATATATTATAAACAAGTCACAATGGAGTTGTCCAACAGATTATATTCTTTAAGGGATAAAGAGAAAACATATATGGCGAGGGGTACATTCGGAGCCTAATTCGTTTCTCTGGAATTTGACGGTAAAATGAAACTTGAACGTTTGGGCACTTTTTAATACCATATTATGAATAAGATTTTTTATAATAAAATAGTTGCCTCCCAGTACGTGTTCATCTGGCTCTCGGATATAAAGACCGGACCGTACAATCGTTCTTTTCAATGGGTACCCCCGAATTTACTCTTCCTGTTTCGAGATACATTGTCGTGCCACCGCTTTATTTTTTTTTTTTACTTAGTCGGATTTAGTAAATAAAAAATTAATAAGAGTTTAAACATTGATCACGTATAATTATTTTAGTAAATATACACTTATACAATACGCCTACAATAGTATGACCTATAATATATGAATAATAACCATATTAATTTTAACATTTATGATGGACTGATTTAAAGTATCTATCTATTAATTTGGCATTATATAGATTTTACTAGATAAACTGTAGACATAACTGAACCCACGATAAACATTAGATAGATATAGCCATAGCCATATCCATACCTACCAATTAGAATTTAATAAGCTGAAGTAATAAAATATAAAAAAAAAACAATAATATAATAAAAGTACAACAATTACATTTTTAAATAAATATTAATTATACGAGTATATGAACTGACTATATAATATAATATTATATGTATAAGTCTATAATACATATATAGTATAGTATTAGGTATATTATAATTATAAATTTTATAGACAATTTTGTATTTTCGGACTTTTTGTCCGACAGTAAAAATGTACTCGGACTTTTAGTCCAACTTTTTTCATTCCGGACTTTTCGTCCGGGATTCGTTTAACATCTAAATATATAATAATGTATGAGTAATTATTACTGGGAAAAAAGTGTGTTTTGAGTTGATAGACAACATATTATAACGTTCATCGGTCATACATTAGGTACTATAATAATTAATAACTAAATATCAATTATATTGGTAACTATCTATTAAATTACCGGTAAAAAAAGCACAACAACAACTTGCTTTTAGATATTAAATTATTTTGATTTGTGTTCCGTCAGTCAAAAAAGAGTGATCAATAATAATACATTAATACATCGATAATATTATATCATATTTACTATATTTATAATAATAAATAATAATAATAATAATAATAATAATTAAATTTTACATAATAATTTGAATTTATTTAATTGATTAATAATGCATTGATAATAGACATTTTTCGGGTTTTTTTTTTTATGAATCTAAATGTTACGAATATTTTAGACTCGGTCGAAGATTTCCAAATCAAAATGTGTGCTACAAATTAAAAATTTGAAAAAAGTTATTAAAATAACAAAAAAATATGCTTTGAGAAAAAAATAGTTCGAATTTTGGAAATATTATATGTATAACAAGCTGAACCCGTGCACTTCGTTGCCCCTTAAATGTACCAATTCTATATATGACTCAAACTTTGTTCAATTCGTTATTTAATATTCGGTGTATTAATCTTAACTTTTCCGTTGCTCGGAATAAAAATTCTGATTCGCAGCAGTATATTATCAGGTAGGCAATCTACCTGCGGTAGATCGCGGACCCCTAGTTTGTACGTAAGTGTATGATTTAACCCTAAAGTATCAAAGTTATATCAAGTTTGTCGTATTCTACCTATGGTGGATTAATATAATCAATTAATACAAAATCCTAACCTAACCTTTTGCGTAACTGTTGTATTTTTGACACCCAGATTTCCTACTTACCCGGTGGATTTTCCTAAAATTTTATTTCATTATAACCTTCTCCGTGATATACTCTTTCGTTTAAAAAAAATCAAGAAGATCTGAAAAGTAGTTCCAGAGTTGACTCTGTAGAATGATTTTCATTACACATCTATGATATATATAGTTAGAAATTAGAATATATAATATATAATATATTGACAAAAAATAACAATCAACAAAGATGCCCGTAACCAATAGCAAGCAATTGTGTATTAAACTATTATTATTTTAATTCTCAACTTAATTTTTTTTTATTATTATTATTTGTTATTTAGTGTGCACCTTAAGAGTCCATAACTCCAGAACCTGCACTTATCGCACAGCATACAAACTTCATGATCGTCGGCCAATATTTTGTCGTTTTGGTCGTGGCATTTTTTAACGCCTAAATCCATACAATTGAAATTGAATAAAAATCAATCTCGTTTAATCTCAAACCAATTAATATTTATCTAGAAAATAGAATTGTTGTTGTCATGTCAACAGACGTTTTTTTCATTTTTCATACATTTTGTTGTTGTTTTTGGTCATGTCGCCAGGTGTGCACTTATGAGGCCATAACTCCGGAACCATTTATCGCACAGCGTACAAACTTCACAGAAACCATCTACATATTAATCTTAATATGCTCTGAAAGTTTTATCGAAATCGGTTTGGTGGATCTTGAGTTATAAAATGTATACAAAATGTACACTAATTTTTATATATATATAGATAAGCATCTGATTACACTATTACCTGTAAGTGAGAAACCAGAAATTTTAGTTAGCTATAATTTAGTTTTTTCATCGTATTTCAAAATATGTTAAAATTTAAATAATAATAAACTAAAAATTAATAAGTTTAATTTACGGAAATTGTTGCTGTTGATTTGTAACGTGTGAAAGCTTTATCTCTCACACAGTTGATAATGTTCTGGGGTGTAAATTGCGCCCAAAATCCATATTACCTTTTTTGAAATGTAAAATTCTCCATGATTTTTAACTAGGTTAAATACTAGGGTCAAGTGGGGTGAATGAAAATAGTGCAATTGGAAACGATATTAATTTCTCATCGATGGGTGGTGATAATATTATATTATATCGAACTTAAAAAAATAATAAAATTCTCATTTTCCCCTAAGCCACATGTAATATGGGGGCAAATAGAAATCCGAAATATATGTGTACATACTTCATACATTCAACTATTCAAGTATAATAGGTATAAAATCAATGCTAATGACAAATATTTTCAAATGTCCTAGAGGTCATTCCTACAGATAACATAGGTAATAACAAATTTGTTTGTTTTCATTTACTCTTAAAAATCATATTTTGTTGGAGCAAATGTTAATGGTAAGTTGAATTTAAAGTTTGAATTTTGACAAAATTTATCAAATTTAAAATGTAATAATTATTTCGTAGTTAAAAATGTATAAAATGTTCTACTTTTATAGCTAAGGATTGAACATTTGAAACAAGGTTCCACGTAAATAGGTTAATATATAAATTACTCTATTCACAATAATATCATCAAATAATAAATATACTTCGTAATATCATAGGCTGACTAACGGTTTTCGCTCAGAATCGTTTTTATTATACAATGATATTATATCATTGAATTCAAATTTAATACCATCCATTATACAGTGACCCAGTTTTTTTATTTTGTTATTCAAAAAACTAATGACTTGTTTAAAGTACTTGAAATTTGCATAAAATGTTCAAGATAAAATTTATCAAAATATCAAAAAATATCAATCGTCGTAATTATTAAAAATTATAAATTTTTAATTTATTATGCAGGACATGTACCAAGTTTATTATTTGAGTACATTCATATACTCAGATACTCATGCCAACAGACGTTTTTTTCATTTTTCATACATTTTGTTGTTGTTTTTGGTCATGTCGCCAGGTGTGCACTTATGAGGCCATAACTCCGGAACCATTTATCGCACAGCGTACAAACTTCACAGAAACCATCTACATATCAATCTTAATATGCCCTGAATTTTTTTATCGAAATCGGTTCGGTGGATCTTGAGCTATAAGATATATTCAAAATGTACACTTATTTTTATATTTATAGATAGCAATTATTTTACGTTCATAATCGAACGGTTACAAAAAAAAAAAATTTTACTTACCTGCTCTCTAAATATTCTTGTTAAAAGAAAATAATATGCAAATGCCGCATAAACACTAATAAGTAATAATAATATATTTTTATTTGTTATAATGTTAACATTCGTAGAGACTCGCGAAAATAAGTAGGTATATCATAATAATAATAATAATAATAATAATAATTATTATTATTATTATTATTATATTATTATACATAATATATGAATATTTAATCATTGCCAAGACGGTTAAACATTATTCATAAAGGCTACTACTATTACTAGAGAGAAAATATCTTAGAAAAATAACCATTATTGTCATAATTTACAAGAAATTATTCACAAAAATGACAATATTATGTCAATTTTTCCTGTTTTTCTAGACTCAACTATATTCAACATTAATATATTGTGTTGAAAAGTAAAATGTATAGCTTATGACTGTATATTAGTGAAATGGTGGTGGGGGGGGGGGGAGAGAGCTAAGGCCTAAGAGGACTGCAATGACTATATTACGCTGTTTCAAATCCTCGAGTTATACCCGTTTTATATTACCTAGTATATACCAAATGTGACGCCAAAAAAAATGTAATCATGGCAAAGGTAAAGCACTATATAGTATATTGGGATATATGTAACACTCAGATTATTCTATTAAAACAATTTCATAAAATAAAAATGTTTATGAGTCTTGCAAGAAGATTATAATATAGTAATATAAAATAATAATCAACGTTTGAAAATTCCGAAATTTCAAAATATCATTCAAGTTAAATTTTTAGATGTTGAGGTGGTGAAATTCGGAAAATTGGACTGACTAATCTCAAGTTACCTAGGCACCTACCAATTATATTTATCCTAATTGGAAACCAGAAACGACATCCAGGAAGATGGAAACATTTTTATTTGATAAAATGTGTACTGAAAAAAATACAAATGGTGTGTTACTGTGTTATGACTTATGCATTATGTTTTTGAATAGTAATATTAAATATATGAAGTAGGTAGGTAAGCATATTATAATATGCTTATAGATGAATTAATAAGAGTTATAGTTAGTAAATGTTTAATGTAGTTCGGAATATAGTTACACTGAGAGTATATAATATTATTTTAAAAGTAAATAATATTATAATTAAATATATATACACTAGCTGCTGATCCCGTGCACTTCGTTGCCCTAAAAAAATAGCAACCATTTAAAAAATTGTGATTGTTCAAATCCTTTTGGATGAGTTAGCAACAGTTAGTGTAATTCGCGGGGTTTAGTAAGTTCCCACACGAAACATAACAGGTAAGGGGGTACATATGTTACATAAGTTACATAAGTTACCACACGGAAAAAATACATCCGTACGTAATTCCCACACGAAAAAAATTACACCCGTACCTAAGTTCCCACATGAAAAAAAATTATACCGAACACAAACTTCCCTCCCACTTTATTCAGACTTCGGACTGACAACTTAAACGTAGTTGGTGTGGTTAAAATTGATTTGTTTTTGTAATACTGTAATTCAGCCACCCTGATACAATCAAGTATAAAATCCATCAGCGGTGGATTGCGGACACCATAGTGGTAGGCAATATTCGACAATCCTATTTAATGCACGCTTGATTAACCAATATACAAATAAAATATTAATATTTATTAATACGTCATTAATAATAACGACAATTTAACTAACGATTAACCAATGGCAACCAAAAATAATTATTATTATAGCTTTAAAACCTATAGCAACCATTTATAAACAAAAATTTCCATCGCCAATCTCAAAATCCCCGTTTGAGCACATCCAAGGGTTGGACCTATTGGTATGAAAAATGGGATAACCCCAGTGCTACTACTATCTACTACCACGACATTATATTACTCCGAAAAAATATTTTCATTGCCAATCATAATACTGCTCCTCTATCAATTACTTCGAACATAAACTATAGGTACCGATATTATATTAAATTACTCCGACTTATTTGATGATAGAGATAACCATGACAAATTTTGTCATGGAGATAATTACATATTAGTAAAAAACCTATACATTTCATAGTAATGAATTAGTATGAATTTGGTAAAAAGTATAAATCATAAATAACGGTCCTCGTTTTTTTTTGTGTATAATATACAGGCCCTAGATAGGTACCTACTTATGGGCAGTTGTGGCTTTATAAGTTATAATTAAATTATATATCCCGGTAAATAAGCACCTATATATCCTATTATGCCCATGTTAAACAAAGTCTAGTTTGAATAATCTTTACCTTTAAAATAATACAACACAATATAATTTATTATTAAGGGGGCTGCACCGTAGCATATTTTAAGGAGTACTATTTAGGCAATTCATGTGACATATAAATTAATACTGTATCTATGTGTGAGTAGTAAATGAACATTAGTGTGCGTAATCCGTTATCGCGTTGATCGCGCGAATTCTGCTTATTCGGCGGGCGCATGAGCGGGTGTCTTTCCAGTTAGCAGTCTTTGTTATCTTTCATATACGAGTATTCATAACAAAATAATATTGTAAATAATAATAATATTATGTTGTTTGAGGTTTGTCTGTGTCTAACTGTTTTTTAAAAAATGTATTACTAAATTATTTTTTGCAATGAAGACTGCTACAGTGGTACAGTACTGTATGGAATTAAATGCATTGTAACCTTATGTAATAATAAGATGTCAGAAAATCGGCGTAATAGTTATTTCTATTTTCCTAAAGATCCAATCAGGTAAAAAATTCAATATAAATATATCAATATATAATATTTAATCTTATATAAAAATTATTATAGATGTTCAATGTTTCCTCAGTGATCTAAAGAATAGGCTCAAACCTCATGCTGGCCGACATTATTTACTGGTACAACATATTATTTAACTAGGCAAATGATATAATTATATAATATAATAATTATAATTATATTATATAAAATAATATATTTGAAAACAATTAACAAAATTGGCAATTATTTAAAATAATAATAATATAAAAATGTATTAACTTTATTAACTTTATTTATTTACACACTTGATACAGAATTACTCATTATACATATCTGTTGAATTTATGAACAATTATTCTTTTCTTGTCAATTAATTTTGGGTTTAAAATTTCCGGAAGCATATGATTATAATAAAATACAGAGAGAAAAGATTCCATTTTATTTTTAAAAAATGAATCATCTTTTTTTATTTTTTGGAATAGCAAACCTGTAAAATTAACAATCAATTATGATGATTATAATTATAATTGATTTTAAAAAATTCACATAATATCTAACCTTTTGGAGACCAAATTACAAAATATCCATACAGCTTTTGTGCTATATGCAGCTGGCCTTGAACCTGATAAAAATAATTATGGTTTTCTTTGAGAAATAATTCTCCATTTTTCAAACATGCCCATTTTATGGTTCCATTTTCAATAGCTTCGGTGGGCGTCATCTGAGATATCGATGACGGGCACTTAATTTCAACTAAGGCATCAGTATCAATGAGTCCATCTGGACTCGCCGCTAAAAATTGAAATTCTGGATCTATAAAAAGCCCAGCTGGGTGAATTTTTATTTTCATAATATTTTCAAACTCGGAAATAGCAAACGGTTCGTGTTGAATACCATATTTAGTTGACTCATTACCTAAAAAAAAATTGTTAGATAAATGTAATTAAAAATTGTATTGGTTGATAATGTATACAAAACATTACCTTCAAATTTAGTGTACAACAAAGATACTAAAATATTGTTTCTACTGGTATTAGGACGTAGTTTACATATTTTCCCAAAGTTTGATGCCGTTAGACGTATTTGCCTCTCTTTTAACCACTCTTGACATTGAAATTGACCTGTTGTAGCTTTTGCTATCTGCAAAATTTGGTCTTTAGTTTTTTTCAATTTTTCAAGAAATTCAATTTTTTTATTTTCAAATTCTTGAGGATCCAAGTTCAATTGATCACACTCTAGTTCTGTATCAATATCACCATAATCTTTATCAGGACCACTAAATTTAGTAACTTTACTTCTACTTTTAAAAAGTCGTTTAACAGTGGCTTTGCGTCTAAGACTAATTGTTCTTAATTTTTTATCTATAAATGATTTGGTGAATTTTCCGGGGCTGTAGTTCGTAATTTTTTTGTGTAAATTGCGTATTAATAAGGGTCCTGCATTTTGTGAAATAACCGCCGCACTACAACGGGTTTGATAGGAACCTTTCAGTGAAAAATTTATACGTTTCCCACCGACAAATTTGGCGACTAAACTATTGTACCCTTCAACACAATTATTATTTACACCGTAAATTAAAGACGAAGAATGATGAGCCAATAAATGCAACGCTGACATAATATCACTGAACAAACCACATAATTGCATATCAGGTACATAATTGATTTCATTGTTTTTTTTTTTGCAAAAATATTTATTACAGTTTGTATGTAAGCCAAAAACATGATATGGACCATTCATTATATCCTTTTTGAGAAAATTTACTTTCTCATTATGAGTATAATTTTGTTCCATACGATACTGGATGGCCATGGTCACACCACTCCTTAATTTTCTCAATCGGTCCTTTAAAATTTGTCTAAGACTTCCAGGTACAATATGGCCTTCACTACTCTTACGTTTCGTAGTCATTTCTCGTAAACGATTTATATAATTTCTCATTATATGGTTTGTACATTCAATTTTAACAACTTTAAAGTTTGGGCCATATGGTTTTGCTATATGCAGTTTTTTGGTGACGCTACTATCACCGTCACCGATTAATTTAGCATAAATTAAATTATGCATTGTGATACTTTCTTTAAAGCCTTCCACAATAATATCCGACTCCATGGATGTAGATGTACCTGACCAATTTTTATAACAAGTATGAGAACGAATTGGTTTCCCAGATTTTAATGCAATTTCACAAATTACACAGTATTTATTTCTTACTCCCATGAATAATACTTTTTTAGTATAGTAACCTATTATAGTAGCGACACCTGATAACGCATTATAGTTGGTCTTATATGAGCGCTTTGACCAAGCTCCGTCAGCAACTACAGTAATACATGGTCTTCCTAGTTCGTCCACTTCACCTTTTTCTAGAGCATTCTTAGCCTCTTCTACTCCTGCAGCCTTCATTTCTTCAAACGCTACTTCATACATAGAATCACTTATTTTATTGTGACATTTTTGATATAATTTATTAGCCATGCATGGCATGTTTAATACGGATGATAATTCTTGAAGTTGCGTAAAGCCTTGACCAGTATTAATCACACCCGTCGTAAATGCCATATTAACGTCTAAATTTTTCGGATTTTCTGGATTTTCTGTAAATATTTTTTCTTTTAATCCACAAACTTCACATTTTAAAATAAATGTACTCTGGAAACCGTGTCTTATTTCTTGTTCAAATTTCAAATTTGAGAAAGTGCAATGAAATGCTTCATGTTTTATGTTTTTTATTTCATTAAAAAAATAACCGATGTCAACGAGTCGTCTGCCTGAAGGTTCGGTGTTATCATTCAATAGCATATTACGAGTATTATTTAGGGAACTATCAGTTTTTATTTGAAAGTTCGAAATCATTATAATGACAGATTGACGAATAATCACTGTTTAAAAAAAATGCCAAAAATTAATAAATAATAATAATTTAAAATTGTATTCTTAAATTTGTTTTACCCTCCACAGTCCACATGATTTTTAGTTCTACGCATTATGTATTTTTAAATTCTACAAAGCAAAAATGGTTTGAAATAATTGTAGAAATTATTATTAAAGAAATATTAACTAAAAAATTCTAAAATCTTGATTCGTCCATAAGAATCTGATTTCACAAAACATTATGACAAACTGAAATTCATGAGAAAACTATTGTGGCAAAACAATTTTTTTTTATACTGAGTGATTCTTTTATCAAACAACACTCATTAGGTATTTCGAAAAGTGTTAATTTTTTTGAAAATATTTTTTTACATAGTTTCAAGTCACTTATAAAACAACGTTTTTATTAAAAAATTATATTTTTAAATATTGTTTATCCTTTAATTGTTTAAGTTTTTTTAATTTTTTGATTGACAATATAGGGTTTTAATTTTATATTCCAAAGCAGAATATTTTTCTTAGTATTTTGATACATGAAAATCGAATTTGGGTTGAAGTTTATGAGTTATAAATATTCAAAGTTTGATGAGCGGTGAAGTGGACAAATATTTCGCAGGGTAACCCCGAACCACTCCACTCCGCTCGTCTAAACTTTAAATATTTATAACTCATAAACTTCAACCCAAATTCGATTTTCAAAACACTGTATTGTCAATCAAAAAAGTAAAAAACTTAAACAATTAAAGTATAAACAATATTTAAAAAGGTGGGCAAGTGGATGTCGCTCTGCTGTACAGTAGGTTACAAGTGGGTCACTGTATAATGGATGGTATTAAATTTGAATTCAATGATATAATATCATTGTATAAGAAAAACGATTCTGAGCGGAGACGGTATGTCAGTCTAGGTTTAAGACATATTATATACTTATCTATGGTATTAAAAAAATAATTCACCTATAATAAATTCCAAATTAATCATATCCATTAGGTACTTATAACGCGTTATACATCAACAACAAACCGTGATACTATCACAGATATATAATAGTTTACTTTAGAAGTTTCAAGTACCCAAGAATAATATTGTACAATCACAACAAAATAACTAAAAAGAATATTCTAGGTTTTTTAATTTGTAATTCGTCCAAATTTGAACTTAAAATGACTATAAAAATAAACTGTGTTTATGTATTTTTTAGATTTTTTGGTAACATAATTAACTACTTACTTGGAACCTTGTTTTAAATTTTCAACTCTTAGTTATAAAAACTGAACATTTTATAATTTTTTAATTCCAATGATTGATAATTTTCGAGATTTTGTTAAATTTTGTCAAAATTTGAACTTTAAATGCGTTTAAAAAAAAATTGTGTCTATGTATTTTTAATATTTTTCAACTGCTATTGTAACAATATAGCAGGAGCCTTGCATTAAATTTTCACGCTTTTTTACCCAACAAATAAAATTTTATTGATATTTATAGAAAAAAAAACTAAAAAAATTGAAAACTGACAATGTCCGTAAACAGCTCAAAAAAAGTCAAATTATTTTCAAAATTTTATCGTGTATAGAAAAAACATATATAAACATACAGTGAAATTTTCAAGTATCTACAGTCATTCGTTTTTTAATTACAGCAAAAGAAGAAAATCGTTACATAAGAAATCGAGTGAATATCAAATGTTGTAAAAATATGAATTTCAAACGCTCATAAAAATTTAATTTGACTTTCTAGTAGACATTTTTTTTTTGACAAAGGTAGACAATCTTATGAGGAATCTTGTATAACATTTTCAAACCTTAGATTTCAAAAGAAAAATTTTTACGAATTTTCAATTCAAAATAATTTGCTAATTTTCGTGATTTTTCCGTATTTTGTCAAGATTTGAACTTTAAATGCTTATAAATAAAAACTGTGACTAACGATTTTTAATTTTTTTCATATGCCTTTGAAACAATATACAAGTAGCCTTCTATTAAATTTTCAAGCTTTTTTAACCAACAAATAATTTATTGATATTTATAGAAAAAAAAACTAAAAAAATTGAAAACTGACAATGTCTGTAAACCGTTCAAAAAAAGTCAAATTATTTTCAAAATTTTATCGTGTATAGAAAATGCAAATATAAACAACCAGTGAAAATTTCATGCATCTATGGTCATTTGCTTTAGAGTTACACCAAAAACCAAAATCAATTTTGTTAAAAATCGATTTTGCGTAAAAATTCCCGTTTTTCCTTAATTTTTCTTTTGTTTTTCACGTCGCTTTTGAAAACTACTTGGAAATGTTTACTTTTGACCCCCCAAAGTACCAACTAGATTCACTTTCCTATCAGAAAAGGTACTATTTAAGAAAATCCAAGCACTTTTACTGTCCTAAAACGTGATGACAGACACAAAAATAAAAAAAAAAAATAAAAAAATAAAAAAACACACATCATTGTAAAACCAATACATTCATCGCTCCGCTCAGAATCTAAAATATAATTTTCTTATAAAAACGTTGTTTTATAAGCGACTAGAAAGTATATAAAAAAATATTTCAAAAACATTTACACTTTTTGAAATATTGAGTGTTGTTTGATAAAAGAACCATACGGTATTATGTTCACATAAATCATAAATAAATTACTTAGTCAATTTGTTTTTAAAATTATTTTCTTTTGGAGTAGATGTAGAAGGCATGCATTCATACATTTCATCAGTCATAACAAATTCCTGTTACAATTAAAATAAAAGAATAATGAATAAGTAGTGACTCAATTTTTTAGAATATTTATATTATTGTAATTTTTATATGTGTTAGTATAATTACCTGATCATCGCAGCTTTGATCTATATCACTTTTTTTCAGTTTTGATTGTAAATTGTTCAATCGATGTTTTTTTAACCTAGGTGCACTTAACTTACACCTAGCTTTTCGCCCAAAACGCCAGTCTTTACCCATTTTTTAAATGAACGAAAAAAAATCACAAACCACCGGAAACTCACAGACAACTTAACTGATCAGAGTGTAGTGTTCAAATATAATGATTCATACTATTCATAAGGCCCGTTTCACATGGACGCGTATCATACGCGACGTATCGTACGCGCGCGTTTTAATTTACATTGGTCAAATGCATACGCGCCACTCCGACGATGGCGCGTTTCCCTCGCCGGTTTGGCGCGTATGAACTTAATCAATGTAAAATGGAAAACGCGCGCGTACGATACGTCGCGTATGATACGCGTTCATGTGAAACGGGCCTAAGAAACCTAGATATTTTATCAATGAATTCAAACATGTATAAAAAATTTAAATCGGACATTCCGAAGTATGTGTAATTTACCACCGCTTATTGGTCTAAAACGTATGAAAAATACGTGAGCTGCAGCCCCCTTAAATAATTTGTTAGATTTAAAAATTTAATTAGTTAGCAATTCACTTTTGAAAAGCTTTTTTTCTGCAGATGCTAGAGATGCGTTACTATTCTGAGTACTTTGTAATACACCTATACATTTATAAATGTAGATACTTATTAAATTAACCTATCGACTTTATCGACTTCGTACATATTGATTACGATTTTTGATGTACTTATTAAATTTCCAAAAATGTTAAAAAGAACCATTTATCGACGTCTATCGACTTTATCGACATCGCGCGTCCGTAAATTTGATGTCACCATATCGGTTAGTGTTAGTATTATTCAGTCTGCTGTTGTGCTGTTGTGACGTACTAGCTAAAAATGTTGGTTTACAACACATAAAAACGGCTGTGGGTGAGTTGCGGCCCGCCGTGTCGTTTCCGGTGTTGGAGACCGGTGAATTGCGGCCCGATAATATTTTAGCTATAGGTGAGTTGCGGCCCGAAAAATTATCATTATCTATGTACCTATTGGCTAGTAACTACATTATGTACGATGTATCTGTCAGATGGCTATACATATAGTGATAAACGAATTGTTCGATACGTATGGCAAGTTATATAGCAATACAGCCTGCAGAAAATGACCAAATTGTGAAATTTACAGACTACATTTTTAAAAACTATATTTCTCCAGACGCTATGTTCTCCCCAAATATTTGGGCACAATTTATTGCTAGCTGCAACCGTACTACTAACAGCTGTGAAAGTTTTCATTCAAAACTAAATATGTCGTTCTACACTAGCCATCCTAACATTTATAACTTCGTTGATGTGTTACTAGAAGTTCAATCTGAAAAAAACATAAGATTCAGAAGTAAAAGTGTAAGAACAAAGAAAATGTGTGAAAAAGGAGCTTTCATTAGAGAGCAGATGACAAAACTCGAGCTAAAATAAATAGATAATTTTGAATTAGTTAAATCGTTAAGTTTCAAGTTTTTTCCAAAACAATAGAATATTATTATCATTATATATTATATTCTAGAAACGCAAAATATTATTAGTAAATTTTTTTTTTTTTATATTCTTGAAATGACAAATATTAATAATATTAGACAATACTAGAAAATACGTAATATTAATAAATTTATATTGTGATGTTTATATACATGTACGATGTACTATGTATAGACTTTAGTATATATTATATATTATGTAGTATATAGATTATTGTATGGCCGCAATTCGTACGTACCTCTCATAAACCCGGGCCGCAACTCGTACGCTATTTAGGGTTTGGGCCGCAACTCACCAACACCGATAAAAACTATTAGAAATATTCTTCTAAATACAATTAATGAAAACAATGGATCAATGGATATTGAATTTGCACCATACAAATCAATTTTAAGACCTTAAATTTGTAAATCTCCAAATGTACACAGTTTCAAACTGTTTCAAAACGACTGCAATGAAGATGAATAAATTAAAATACAAATAAAAATATGTTATGTAACAGAATTCTTTATCTTTATTACTTTTTTTAAATGGTTAAAAATTAATTAAATCAATAAAATTAATTTTTTGTTGTTAAATATCTCATGCTTTTTAATACATATTTTGGCAAAAATAACAACATAAATATTTACATATTTTGACTATTTTA
Source organism: Macrosiphum euphorbiae (assembly GCA_949089665.1). NCBI lineage: Eukaryota > Metazoa > Arthropoda > Insecta > Hemiptera > Aphididae > Macrosiphum > Macrosiphum euphorbiae. The sequence continues at coordinate 64,556 of CARXXK010000406.1, read as the reverse complement.
TTACATAAAAATCCGCGCCCTAGTTATGATCGACGGCGGCGCGTACTGGTGGCGGCCAATTAATGTTGTCTGCGGCGGCGAACAGTTATCGCAACGGTTATCGGCGCACCGCGCGACAGCAGCGTTACCTACTCTATTATTGTTCGAACACGGACGCGTTTTCGCGCCACCGTAGTTTCGGCATATGTCCCCAAAACTGCGCCTCGGATGCCGAAGCTCACGAGGTGGCTTACCTCCTCCTCGGCCGTCCACCTCTGGGCCGTTCGCCGCCTCCAAGTCGTGTGTCTTTTCCCGGCGGTCGAACTTGGCGCATGTCGCGTCCGTCGCCGCTTGCATGGCATGCCGCTCTGGACCACGTGTACGGCCGACGCGTTTTATTGTTAAGTCGTCCCGTCCATACGTTAATAAGTCGTCGTACCGCTGATCGGACGACGCGTCACGTTTATTGCAACGCCGAGGTACGTGCCACCCTCGTGTGGTGGGCCACATTAGCGCTGTGATCACAGTACCTACGACCAAGTTTAAATTTCGCGTTTTCGCTGTCGCTATACGCGTCCGGTGTGTTGTGTGAAGTAGGTAGAAGTCGCGTGTGAACACGCCAACTGTCCGTCGGTTCCTTCGTGATCGACTTCCAACGATGAGTGATACATCGAGTTGTCACTCCCGTTATTTACGCCGTGCGCGTGTTTTTGTTTAACACTCCGCGTGATCGCGAGTGGTTGCCGATTGCCGTGGCAATTAAACACATCAGGGGGCCAATTCTTGAAATCGTGATATAGTTTGTCGCATGCGATAAAAATTATATCGCATAATATTAAATAATTGGTATTCTTGAAAAGATGTATGACTTTAGTCGAATGAAAAACATTCGATTGTTTGTCGACTGCGTAAAAGTCGGTGACAAACATTGGTCGTATGATAATGTGTGATATGTGAAGTAATGAATCCCTAGGAAAAAAAATCCCCAGACTACAATATTAGTTATTACTCACAACCTCATGCAAATGGTTGAACAAATATTTTTTAAACGTTAATTGGTAGGTATCTATAATTAATATTTAATTACAAATACGTATATTATATTATATTGTTAAAAAAATTAAACATATATTATTAATAAAATTTTGTTTTAAATTACGATAATATATTATGTGTAATTCAAATTAAATAACTAACTTAACAACGTTACAAATAGGTGTAGTATATAAAAATATACCCACGAATGTAACCACGAATAATATTATACAATCACTTCAAAATATCTAAAATAGTTATTCTAGGTTTTTTTTATGTAATTTCATCCAAATTTGAACTTAAAATTACAATAAAAATAAACTGTGCTTATGTATTTTTAGATTTTTTAGTAACAGAATTAACTACTTACGTGGAATCTTGTTTTAAATTTTCAATCTTTAGATATAAAAGTTGAACATTTTATAATTTTTAACTACAAAATAATTATTCAATTTTAAATTTGATACATTTTGTCAAAATTCGATCTTTAAATGATTATAAAAAAAAAATTGTGCCTATGTATTTTTATTATTTTTCAATTGATATTTTAAAAATATATCAGGAGTATATATAAACATTCAGTCAAAATTTCATGTACCTACGGTAATTTGTTTAAGAGTTGCACCAAAAACCAAAATCAATTTTTTCGAAAACAGATTTTAGTGTAAAATTTCCCGTTTTTCCTTAATTTTTATTTTGTTTTTCATGCCTTTTTTGAAAACTAGTGGGAATTTTTCACTTTTGACCCCCCAAAGTACCAACTAGATTCACTTTCCTATCAGAGATGCTACTGTTGAAGAAAATCCAAGCACTTCTACTGTCCTGAAACGTGATGACAGACACAAAAAAAAAATAAAAAAAAAAACACACATCATTGTAAAATCAATACATTAATCGTTTCACTCAGAATCTAAAAGTTTATATTATGAATTATGATCAATAAATTAGAAACATAAGCTACAGCTACCTAAACATTTGTTTCATTATACATTTATGCAAATAATTTAAATTTAAATTAACTTTATATATTTTATAGCACTTATTGTTAGATATTTTTTAAATAAAATAATGGTGTTATAAACTTTTAAAATATTTAATTTTGATGTTGTATTATATTTTCAAATATAAAAAAAAAGTATTTAGAACACCACATGAATACTTAAGTATTATAACAAAAGTGACAAATTATTATTTATAGTTCATTAGAAGTGCCAACGAACAAATTATTAATGATCTGACAAGTAATCAGACTAAAACAATTCAAACTGATGATGTTAATACAATACAAATTAGCTATACCTAATGGAATTATATGTTATTATGTATCTAAATACATTTATAATAATAGATCAATTGGCAGAGCCTCCTACGTATTATATATTTCTCAATTTTGGTGTATACCTAAAACAATATTTACGACTACACCATACTTATTATAGATAGTTTGAAGATAATGCTACTGTTGAAGTCAAATGTTAAATTTCTATTAAAGAATATGAAAGTTTGGTACAAGTCCTTCTTGAAAAGAAGGTTAGTTTTATACCTAATTTTGTACTACGTAGTCAGGGGTATTTAATATAAAAAATACTTTATTTGAATAATAGTTTAGATAAAAATGTATTGTAAATTGTAATGTCCACTAAAATAAAAACGTTGCTTTTAGATTCCGTATTTAATAAATAAAAACCGTACAGTCAAGTTAAAAGAAAATTAATAATAACAATATATAAATATAATAATATAAAATATCTGAAGCTGACAAACGGTCTCTGTTTTACTTTTTTAAACATATTTATTTTACCTGCATAACAACTACTATATTATGTTTTGTAATCCCAATAGCAACGAAAACGTGTTTATATTAGGTATATTTATTTTTTTAGATATGTCTCGAAAACTGTTCAATCTGGAACTCTTTATTTTGGTATATTATAATAATATAATGCCTGGTGTATTTATTAATTTGTTTTCCTTTTTTAATTTACAGAGGATATTATGTTTTTTTTCGCTTAGTGGCCGATATTTCCAGTCAGGCCATGTGGTTTGCACAGATCCAACTGGTTGATAACCTAGTCAAAAGTATGTTTAGTCATGTAAATACTGATTGAATTAATTGATTTTTGATCATAATATGAAAGTGAGTGCCAGTTAGAGGAAATAATTTAATAATAACAATGCACAGTTTGTTATTAAATAGTTACAGTTTGTGTATTCATAGTATTATGAATAACCATTTTGATTATGTTTTATACAACATGGATCCAATCTCGACTACTGAAAAAGTGAAAAACAACAAGTGGATGACAGCGAGGTACAAAATTCTTGCATTCTTACCTTAGATCATATACTATGGATGGCTCCACAGCGTACGATTTTGTTGCCGATATAGCAAAGAGTCACCGAATTAGGTGATCGATGTGAGCAAGCGCAATGCAACTTCTCGCATAATTATCCATAGGAACAATAGGTATCTGTGAATAAATATGCGAGAAGTCGCGTTGAGCATGCGCATATCGACCACCTAATCGGCAACTTTTTTTCGTATTGATGTAATACTCCATCATCCATGCTCCTCCTGATCCATCCATGGTATACGACCTAAGATTTTTACACGAATATTATCAATGACGTGCTTAAATGTACTTTATAGGTGTTGACGTCGGGCCTTAATGAACTTCGTTACCTAACCTAACCTTAATATACGTCTGCTGACCGAGATATCCAATTTACGGTCGACCACGCCAGCCGCTGTTATACCCCGGCTGATATACAATATCTGAACCCTACGGATCTGGGCTGGAATCTGTATGTCGCTAATTGGATTGGCACCAGGAATGTGTTGCGTTCAGGATCGGACTGGCTTACAATAATATGTAAAACGTTTTATAAAGTGGTGCGGACATGACATCAACTTCAATCACATTTCATAGATTAAATGATGAAGATTTGTTATGTTATTTTGTGATTTAATACACTGATATATTGTTAAGACTTGAGAATTACATGGTCATCACTGTTTATCGTTATCATTTATTATCTCTGATCAGAATATTATAATGTTATAATAATAAATACATTAATATATTTTCTAATATATAAAAATACAGTTGTTATAGACGTTATAGTGGTCCCACTCCTCATGTAACGGCTCAACCGATTTTAATGAAATTTTTTTTGTATATTTAGTAGGTATGAGAATAGGCCGTAAAGTATTTTTCACCCTCCTAGTGGACCCAGGTCGAACCCGGGGAGGTGCTCAAACGGGGATTTTGAGATTTACGGTGGAAATTTTTGTTTATAAATGACTGCTATTGGTTATAGGAAAAATAATTAGTAGAAATTAGTATTTATTGTTTGGTTGCCATTGGATAATCGGGAAAACCAGGTGGAAGCGTGCATCAAATCAAATTTTCGCACATTGCCTACTTGATATGCTGACACATAACCTAACCAGGGAGGCTGAGTTGCAACCAAAAAACAGTCGCAATTTTTTAAAATGTTGTAGTTTTTTACTTGCAATGAAATGCTATCAGGTGGTAACTATATAAGTGATTATTAATAACTAGGTAATATTAAATTAATTAATTTTAAAACATGTATACACAAAAACTATATCGAAAGCTATTGAAAGGTATAATGATTAGTGATTGTTTTATTTAGATTTTTCAATATTTTAATAGGTATTAAGAAAAAAACTAAAATTATTTTATAATATTTTTTTAATGATTAAAGGAATTTAACCTTTTTTTATTTATAAAACTGGTGTTAAGTTTTTTTTACATACAAACAATGTTGTATGATTATAGGCTGAAAAAAGTTGATGTACCTATAACTGAATTTTTTAAAACAATATTTTAAAAATCTTTTAGACATGTCGAATGTCGGTGTACCTACCTAATTAGTGTTAACTGTTAAAAGTATCATCCTATTTAGTGTATATATAATATATATGTATATGCATTGGTGATAATGACGTTGATCTTGATACAGCCGTTAGCATCTATTATATGATCGGCTGTCTCGTTTATATATATAGATTCGGCTGTGAAAATAAACATATTTTATATTATAAAATAATAATGAATATTGGACAGGGTGAAAATGACGGGTGTTTGCAGTTGGTTATATGTATTATTATAGTGTAGGTACGCATACAGATAAATAAGGTATACGTTTAGGTTTCCGCGAAGATTATTTCGTCAACATATTATATAGGTATAGGTACTAACTATTCCACGCGAAGGATTCTTTTATGCGACGCTTAACGCGCAGGCATACTGTGTTATTATTATTTTTTTTTTTTTGAACAAACGAAGTATACCTATGACGTATGTCCCTTCAAATCGAACAGTCGTGATATTGTTGTATCTATATATATAAAAATAAGTGTACATTTTGAATAAATCTTATACCTCAAGATCCACCGAACCGATTTCGATAAAAATTTCAGGGCATATTAATATTTATATGTAGATGGTTTCTGTGAAGTTTGTACGCTGTGCGATAAATGGTTCCGGAGTTATGGCCTCATAAGTGCACACCTGGCGACATGACCAAAAACAACAACAAAATGTATGAAAAATGAAAAAAACGTCTGTTGACATGACAACCACAATTCTATTTTCTAGATAAATATTAATTGGTTTGAGATTAAACGAGATTGATTTTTATTCAATTTCAATTGTATGGATTTAGGCGTTAAAAAATGCCACGACCAAAACGACAAAATATTGGGTCAACTCTGAAACTAGGTACTTATCAGATCTTCTTGATTTTTTTTAAACGAAAGAGTATATCACAGAGAAGGTTATTATGAAACAAAATTTTAGGAAAATCCACCGGAAAAGTAGGAAATCTGGATGTCAAAAATACAACAGAGATGCAACAGGTTAGGTTAGGATTTTGTATTAATTGATTATATTCATCCACCATAGGTAGAATACGACAAACTTGATATAACTTTGATACTTTAGAGTTAAATCATACACTTACATACAAACCAGGGGTCCGCGATCTACCGAAGGTAGATTGCCTACCTGATAATATACTGCTACGAATCGGATTTTTTATTCCGGGCAACGGAAAAGTTAAGGTAAATTTTAAACACCATACAACGAATATTAAATAACGAATTGAACAAAGTTTGAGTCATATAGAGTTGGTACATATTTTAAGGGGCAACGAAGTGCACGGGTTCAGCTTGTATTATATAAATTATCGTGTGGTTTTTTTCATTGTTTTTGTTTGGTGTGGGGTTGGAGTAATGCAATTTCTAAATATTTAAAAAAAAAACCAATCTTTTTCCATTTTTTACGTAGGCATGACAACTATGACCTATTTATAATAATTATTAATATAATGCTAATAGGTAGGTTCCTACAACGAATGAATATTAAATCATTGTTATTTTCGTTTCAGTCAAGTTATAATCACGCAATCACGGTACCTACTAAATGTATTTCTGAATATTCATAAAACTTTTTGCATCAAGTTATCGCAGCCTTTGCTGTAGGTGGTCTGCCCTTTAATCAAATAGTGCCTTTATTAGAGGGTATTTTAGGTGAGTGTATGTGTGTGTGCGTGCGTGTGTGTATAAACATCTCAAAAGACAGTGGTCGTAGTAAAAAAGTCCACTCAAATGTAAATTTTGCGCTTACAGTCGTATTTTGTAGGTGATTTAAATAATTTGACCATCTACATAAAATCCAGCCCCGGAAACATATTGTATTATATACCTATCTACTCGTTCTACACGCAGAACGTCGCCAATGGTCTGACTAAATGTATTATAAAATGGAGACGTCGCTTGCGTTATTGCGTTCGCCATTTCCGCTGTCGTTCAATATAAGTAATAAGAATAAAATAATGCGTTCCTTTATATAGTCCCAAAATAGTAGTCTTAACATCATCCCTCAAAGGTTCGTTCTCGTTGAATTCCGCCGTTGATTGTCATTCGTTCCACGTATACAGAATGATACATTTAACATACTAATTTTCCCAGTTGGTATATCTATAGATGAGTGGAGTAATGTGACAATATTTGCCAAAATGAATATAGGTAGGTAATTATATAGGTACATAATTGTCTGAAACTTAAATATTTGTAATTAAAATCGTATTCATTCAATATTTGATTTATGAGATTATTATTTATTACCAAATACAAATGGTCTTTAAAATAAGAAATGAAAACCACGAAAATCCGTAAAAACTGAAAATCTCATTATAAAAATAAAAATAATATGATTACATTTGGTCAAATGGATCATCCTGTATAATGTATAATTTACTATTTTGCCTCACTGTGACATCGCTATAGCATTGCTCGGGTGTGCGCAGACGTACTGCTTCGATGCATAGTCTGACCAATATTATGACATAACGACGACGACTGCAGCAAAAGTACTTCGACAATGGGTGCATTATTCTTTCAATTTATTTATATGCAGTATACAGGATGTATCAAGAACAGTAAAACATGTTTAAATGTAATTCCAGTGTAAAATTGAATCGATGTGTGTGGAAGCCCTTCCCCCCATTTTTTTCAAATCACACCCGACAAAATTGTGTGTTGTAAGGGAATTTTAAGTTGATCGATTCGATGATTTGGTTTTTGGGAATTTTTAAGTTTCATTTTAAATTTGAAGTACCTACATAATTGTAATATTGGTTAACTTTGCCCGCATATTATACCTTCGAATTTATCAACTTAAAAATTCCAAAAATCAACTGACAATTCCTTATATTAATTAAGTTCTACAACTTACTTAATTCAACCACTGATATTCGAAAATATACCTAATATGAAGCCAAAATTAGCCACTTAAAATTTAAGCGCTACAATTTACAGTTTGTCCGGTGTAATTTAAACTTGGAGTTAAGCTAACTTCACACACTTGTAAAATCGTCAAAATATACATATCCTATAAAATAATATAAAATATTTTATATTATATAATGTACGTTTAACAGCACCAAAGTAACTGCCATATTTGTTTCCTTTCATTCTCTGTCCGGTTCCTGTACCTAATAGCAAGATATTGCTGCTACCTACAATATGTTTTACTCTATTTGCGTTTTACCCTGGCTATATTTATTATTGGCGATGAGTGATGACAAACGCGGTCGTGAAACATCGCCAGTTGACGGAAAGAAATCACCATCGCGTACATTACTTGGAATTTTTCTAAAAGTATACCGCATAAATGTAAAGCTATAAAGATATATACTTAAAAGTATAGGTAGGTCTATTGTATACGTACATTTATAAATATAAATATATATATATATATATATATATATATGTCTAGTATATAATATATACTATGTAAGTCTGTACAGATACAGTGTGGATCCATTTTAAACTGCTACAAGCTACGCTAAATTTTAAAACAGTCTTCACCGAAAAATGTCTACATAGATTTTTATTTTAAATCTAATCTGTATTTTTCATCTCGGACGTAGAATACAATTTTTTTTAAATCTTGATTATTTATTAATACCATATAATTAATAAATATATTAAACGGATGGTAGTGTGGACCACAACTTGATGTTTCTAAACTTTAAATAATTTTTAATAAAAAAAATTTCATATATATTCGACGTGTATGTCAAAAGTAGATTGAAGAAACTATAGTCTAATCATTTAAATTTATCACTCCGTATACCGGTATGTATTTCATTCGCGGGGAAAAAATGGAAAGCGTGAGAAAACATAAAAAGATTGCTCGAGAATCGAGAAAAACGCATCGCCGGTCATATATTATTACCTATGTATACATTATAATAATTATGCCAATCACGTGGTTTATTTTGGGGGGAGGGGTGAATTAGATTGAGTAATATTAATAATCATAAGGCGCATGATCGATTGTAATCGATGAGTTCACGGATTTCGCTCACAAGAATGCTTTTAGTGAAAAAAATTCAACTTAACGTGCATTTCACAAATTACATTATTTATGATTCCGTGAGAACAACGCGTTCGAGATTACCGACGCCTTTGTAATTCTATACAGTTTGTTTGATTATTAAATATATATGGGTACAATATATAATATGATGTGTATCCAGTTGGATTGAATTCTTATATTATTACACGCTTTGTAGGTATATCCACTTGAAATTTTTCGGAATTTACGATCCGATTACAACGATGGGGGGGGGGGAGAGCACATAGGTGACCCTGTCTATATACTTGCAGTATACTCTATATACACAGGTATATATGTATACGCACATCCGGTCCGTTAGTTCCGGGCTATCTAATCGTTGACGACCGTTTTTATTATTATTATTATTTTTTTTTTTTTTTTTGGACGCAAGACGACGAGCCTTTTGTGCGCTTCACACTCAACCGGACCTTTTGTCGTCAATGAAATCGTTTTTTCTTTCCTGCGACGGACGTCGCCTCCTCGCGAACATTACACCTCATCTCTATATGTACACACGCGTGCACACCTATAAATAAGCATACACAAAAAAGTAATGCGATGTAATATTATATCATGTTCATTTTCGCACCTATATAATAATATAATATACGCACCACACCATATACGAATGAGCTGAATCCGACGTTTGTATTAAGATTTAATTCTCCTTACCTGCACACACACGTCGGGAGAGCACGCCACACAAAATGTGTCGAAATTGTTTCCTAGACAATGGTTTTATTTTTTATTGTTTTTTGTACCGGCCATGATGTGTGGGTAGTGCGCGTGTGTGTAAGTATAGGTAATGTGTTGTGTTTTTATATTTAGTCCACCCTTACGGTGTATATATGCCGTTCTGCGTCTGATGTTGTAATATATTTTGAACCTATTGATATTGTAACGTCCGATTTGCATGCAGTGCTCGATCCTCGAGCATAAATCATTAAAAAAGAATATAAACAGGTGTATCGATCGAGTTTGGGTTCAGAATGAAGAGCTATTCGCCTTCGTCGTACAAAAACTTTGTAGTATGTGTTGATAAATTCTGTCTCTAAACTTTTTCACGTAATTCCGTCGTTTAATAATATATGGACGGTTTTTAAGAGAAAGGGCTTAAATCATTTTTGGACATTTTCAGTTTATGCATTAATTCGGTGTGAAATTTCAAGCCACGTTGAATGATGCCACTGTAGATGCCATGTGGGATTTGGCTTAGGAGATAAAATAGAATGCGTATGGTAATAAGTCATTATACAGAATTTTTTTTTATGATAAAAGGCCTCGGTCACTTATTATAACTTATTTTAATGACAAAGGGCATATGTCTTATAAAATTACATGCAATAGGTCTTAAGTCATGGTGTGAAAGGGCTTAAGTCAAACCGGAATATATGCAATAGGTCATAAGTCATTATAATTATAATTTAATAAATAAATATTAAATACCTACTAAAATATATTTAATAGTAAAATAACAAAACACTTAAATATATGTATACACGTATATATATATATGATTATGAATACAAAATTTAAAAACATTAAAAATGTACAAAGTTATAATGTTTTTTGTGTCTCCTGAAAAGTATCAATTTTTGACTTGAGCCCTTTCTCTAAAAAACCTCCAATATGATATATTCATATATTGTGTATAATACATAGGTACTGCACCTCTCGACGACGGTGGTTAAAAATCGTGTTTGCAAAATAATACTCTAGAATGGTGGAATAAAACTTTATCAGACTGCTTTTTCTCAATAAGCATTTTGCCTATTTTGTTTATTGCATATTCATTTCGGGAATAATAAACCACGTCAGTCGTCGTCGTGATATTATAATCCTGTAATCAGTGGTCGCTACACCTTGAAAATAAAAGGTGGGTGGGTATAATAACATAAAATAATTAACTTGAAATATGTTCATTATTAATCACAGATTATATTGGTTGATACCTTAATATTTACTAATATTATCAATTAAAATATGAAAAAAATGTATAAAATAATATAATTTTGAGTATGTGAGGGAGTGGGTGGGTGGGTAAAATTATTTCTTTCTACACCTGAAAAATATGTCTTGTAATTGTATCGTCTGATTTTGATCTATAATCGCTTTATTGTTAAAATAAAGTCGATATAAATAATATAATGGATGTCGGAACCGTGATAGGAAAAACGATATCTAATCAAGAATTATTCAGAAAACAAATTTTTTTTATTGAAAATTGTTATTATAATATGTTTAAAACTAAATATATATATAACAGTCCTGTGTGGAAACCTTTCAAACCGGTAACTATACATGTATAGGTATTTTAGTGATTTCCTGTAGACATCTTACAATATGTATACATGGGGGACGAGGTGGCCGAGCGGTCTAACCCGTCGGCTGCGGCTCTGGCAGTCGCGGGTTCGACTCTCGACCACTGGGCGGCATTTTTCTCCGGGCAAGTCACGGTGTCCGGAAAACAAGTGCCGCCATCCCCCACTCCGGGGCATGGCAGAAACCTACGGGTGCCCCATTCGAAATTCTGCCAAAATACACTCACGTGTAACACTCACCTACCGTTAAAAACCTACAGTTCCAACCCCCCTCCCAATGGCCTAAGTTGCCGCGGGATAAAATTAATAAAAAAAAAAAATATGTATACATGTTTTTTTATAATATTATGATTTATGATAATGTAAACCGCTCATCGATGTTGCAGTTAACGTACTTATGTTATTGTAGGTTAAGTGACGGAATCAAAGTGAAAAATAATATGTAATGTATAAGTATTTAATGTAAATATACCTGCTGTACCTACCTAGCCATAGTAACAAATCAACAACCTAATATAACGGAAAATGCCGAATAGTTAATGTCACATAGATAGTCGGCCGGGCAAAAACTGCGGCCTTTTATGGATCAATAACGCATCAATATTGGGTTACGGTGCCGTCCGCGTATAGTTTAGTGCTGCCCCCAAAGCCTGCAGCTACTGCAGCTATCCCATGGTCATATCCATCAACATATTATTATCAATAGTCACAATAATGTACTGTATGATTTATTTTATTTTGTTACCTTTGATAAGCCGTAGGCATATTGTCCACAGTAGGTAGGTAATAAAAGTATTTATTTGAAATTGTGTAATGCAAATGTGTCAGTCACGTAACTTTTCCTCACACCATAAAGATTTATTTAAATTATTTTTTTTTCATAAATATTTTTTACGGAATTTGTACATGAATTTGTACAATGAAAATCTGAATCTGTACGGATTTATTTTCAAAGCAAAATAGTGTGGAGGCATACGTTAAAGCATACGTGTTCCAGCCTCCAAAATTATATAATAATATAAGACTTTGTAAACCGTCTCAGTTTGCTGATCATAATAATATATAGGTACTATAGGTCAGACGTAGGTACATTATTTTTTGTAAGCGTGTAAGGATGTTTGTCGGATGTGATTTAACATTATAATATATTTATATATGTAGGTAGTATAGAAATAGACCGTTTTAGAAAATCAAATAAATCTTTTATTCATGGCTCGCGTTCGGTGCTTTTATATGGTACCTATAATATGTTATTCTTTTATCCTTACCTAGCGTTAAAATAGGTAGTTATTAATATGGACATTTCATGTACACAAGACCTATAACTTCCAATAAAATTTTTAAAAACTTTAAAACAATAAACGTGAAACGATAAACATCATTGAATATGGTTTTACTTTATTTTATTTTTGTATTGACTTAACAAACATTTAATTTCCTAACATTTGAGTTGGTAAAATTGTATGTTATAAATATTTAATATTTCGTTATGAACTCAAATTTCTATAAATAACTCAAAACGAGTCAATATATATAAAAAAAGAAAACTGTTATATGAGAATTTATTAATTTACGGGTCAGTATCCAATGTCCAACTATTTAAACGCTATTGTAAAAAATTAATTTCAGCCTTCGGTAAACTTTTTTTCATGTCAAATGTAAACTTAAGGGGAATCTTGTATGAAAGTTTAAAATTTTAGATATATATATAAAACATTTATTATGAATTTCCAACTCAAAATAGTTTTACAATTTTCCTCATTTACTTGTAAAAAACCTGAATAACTCGGTATAATATAATATGTCGAGTACGTACTCTAAAGCCATTTTCTATCTTAAACCAATAATAAAATGTACATTACTTCAGCTGCAAAAAGTTATTACTTATTAGCAGGGATAGGATTTGTATGCAACACCATGTTTTTTTTTCTACGTCCAATTGGAGTTTTAGTGAGTAATTTTCATGGTTCATATGATTCTGCAGATGATAATGGTACTATTTTTGTTTTGCATGTTTTTTATATATATCGAGATTAATGCATATTTTTGCATATTCAGTATGATCGTATTTATTGTATTAAGCCAGAAATAATCAAACTGATCAAAGTATATAACTTGGTTTATGTGTCAAACATAAATGTTATTTTTATAAAAAAAATCATATGGTACAATATGCGATTATAGAGTGAATAATTTGACGGAGTAAGATAAACACAGTTAATAAAAGTATGTATTAGGTATCAACAGGGCCGTCCCTAGGGTAGGGCTAGCGAGACCCCCGCCCCTGGCCGGGTTATAGTTGGACAGGCCCACGCTTTTATAGATACAATAAAAAAGTCAAGTAAATGCGAAAAACAAATTATCATTTATACTTCAACTGTTGTAATTTGTACTACCTAAACCTACTTATATTAGTTGACGTCGGATAAATGAATCGCATTTTAAACGAGTTAATATGATTAGAATTAAATTTTCAAAGTTGGAAATTATAAAAATAACCATCTTCGAAGCGCACTGTCCCAAAACCAGCCGCCCTGCTGTGGTTTCGTTAACCGACGACGGTCGGTACAGATTGCGTCCACGGGTTGCGGATAGTGGAACGCCCGGTTCCCCCGGGATTCGTCTCGGGTCGGGTAGCGCGTTAATAACTAACGACGCGCCGCAGACAGCTCCGATCAAATGACCCGTAGTCCCGGGCGGTGTGCCCACCGGATCGGTTCACGGTCGTTGCTGGGGCAACCGACCCCAGCAGCGGTGTTTCCAGCGTGTGCAGGTAACACGGGTGCCGGAGCTTGCTCCGACCTTCAGCCAAGCGTCTCAGTATCAGTCAGGCTCGTGAAGTCGATGCGGGCATAGCGGAGATGGATCGGACTTGCAGCTGACGGCTTGTCTGTAGGGTGCCCCCCCCTCTTAATTCGGTAGGCGGAGGCGGCCGCCGAAGTATGTCCAACCGTTGACACGTAGGAACGGTAGCTCGGGGGCCGGGTTAGCCCAGGGGAGTATTCGCGAGCCAGGAATGCTTCCCGCCCGGCCAATCGGATTCCAATCCGTTGGAGTCGGATTCGAGCGGGTTGTTGGTCTTTTCGCTGGTGTAGCCGGCACACACCGTAACCGGCGGGCGTCCGGGGACAGCTACCATGCAGATCCGGTCGCTTTAACGGTAGGCGGGTAGCGGCCACCGCCGGTGTGCCGTCCACCTATGGCGGCCAGTCGCCGGGTTACGGGTAAGACCGGGCTCGGCGTCTGATGCCTCCGCGTCTCTTGACTAGCGCTCAGCGCTAATATAAGGTACGCGGTTGTAGCCGCGAGGCAATAAAACCCGGGAGTCTTCGTGTCCCAAAACCAGGCACCGACTTAGCTATAATATCTATAGAAAAAAATGCTGACTAACTAAAATTTATATTTATATTTAAATTTTTATCGACACATTTGATATTTTAAGACGTTGGAAGGTTAATTTATAATATATTAAATTCTCAGCAGAGCGAAAAAATGAATTGATTTTATAATGATGTGTGTTTATTTTTCTGTTTTGTAAGCCACATTTTGTGTAGGTAGTAAAAGTGCTCCGATTTTCGATATCAGCATATAATATACTGATAGAAAAGTGAAATTATTTAGTATTTTTGGGAATTTAAAATTAAAAATATCAAGTATATTTTTTTTACAACAAAAAAAGATTTAACTTTTATACAAAACCAATTTTTGAAAAAGATTTTATTTTTTTGGCTGACTTAAAAATTAATGACTGTAGAACTTTGACATTTTCAACAAATATTTATATAAGTATTTTCCTTAAAACATTTTTACAATATTTTGACTATTTTTGAGCTGATTTCATCCTTGAGAATTTTTTATTTATAGACTTATTAATTTATAAATATTATTATATTAAGTTTAAATATAATGACGTGTTTTGTTATTAGTTAATTTACTTATTCATGTAAAATAAATAACAATAATTGTTGTAAGTACAATGAAATATATTTTTAAGTATATTTTAGCGTTGCCCCTTACCTATAAGTATATAGGCATTATCATAATATTAAATATATGCCACTGCCAACAATGAGTAATGACATTTTAGGCCTCGCAATTTTACTCTGCCCTGGGCCCCGCAAATCGTCAGGACGGCCCTGGATATCAATATAAAATCCAAGATAAGATATAATTTGTCGGGTATCAGTGTATTATGCACAATGCTAATATTTTCTACGTCGTAAAACCGTTCAGTTGTCCGTGTATTACCATTTATTATACTGTTTTCTGGGTGATTTTAGTAAAATGATTGTGATTTTTGTTTTATAAATGCCGAAAGTCAAAAATGAAAGTGCCAAATTGCAAAATTTTTTGTAGAATTGTAGAAAAAAAATATGCGGTCGTAGCATGTAGCACACTCATTTTTACCGTTGGAATTGAATTATAAATTGTACTATACTAAAATAATAATTAATAAATATACATGCAAAAAGTAAAAAAATTAATAAATAATTTAATTTTTAATCTCGATTGTATCTTTTTAATACTATCAGCCAATCACTGATGTATTTCAATCAATGAATATTTTTTTTGTAACTACATTTTTGAGTCCATCTTATAAAAATTAAAATGCATATTTTTGCATATTTTGGTCAATAAAATGCATATTTTACAATGTTTTATTTCATACAAATCCTAGCCCTGAGTTATTAGTTATAAGTAGGGCTCGGATTTATACATGTAAATACATATTTTTTCTGCGACATGATAAACTAATTTCGGCAAGTGATAAATTCGTTTCACAAGATTTTTGATAAAATGTGCTATATTTGATTTTACATATTTTTACATATTTTGTCATAAATAGGTATCTATATGTTTTTACATATTTCACAATATTATTCAATTTTTTCCACATATTTAGACAATTTTACTGTTTTAAGGTCTTTTCTTCAGAGTTCAGGTCCACCGGACGTATTTTTGACTTGGCTAAACGACCGTGGCACTCAACCTGTTATATTTTCAATTATTTCTAGATATGGTTTTATCGATTGAAATATCAGATATCTTATCGTAATTCATTACGATTAACACATTTTTAAATACGTTAAACACGAACGAGGGAACATTGCGACGAGTGTGTAGTTTTTAATATGACATCGTAGTGTGTGTTTCGTGGCCTTGTTTTTTTTTATATTACCAATAAGTAATGCCAAAATGAAGATCGTCTAAAACTTGCAAAGCAATGACTAACCGATTTTGCGTAAAAATTCCCGTTTTTCCTTAATTTTTATGTGGTTTTTCCCCGCGCTTGTGAAAACTACTATTTTTACTTTTGACCCCTCCAAAATAGCAACTAGATTCACTTTCCTATCAGAAAAGCTACTGTTGAAGAAAATCCAAGCACTTTTCCTGTCCTAAAGCGTGATGACAGACCAAAAAAAAAATTTAAAATAAAACACACATCATTGTAAAATCAATACATGTATCGTGTTTCACTCAGATTCTAAAAGTCTAAATTATCTATTTACAATAATCATCTACAGTAACTTCAGAAATATTATTCATCTACAGCCTTGGATTACACCACCTAACTACTGCAAATCAAACATCATACAACAATAATATCAATAATACCTAGATACGTACCTTACCGTCGTCGTCTGTCTCAAGTTTTTATAGTAGGTTTTTTCCGATTTCCGGAGTCAAGAAATTAATATTTGACAATACATATTAAATAAAGATATCATCTACCTAATTTTGTTGAACATACCTTTGTAAGTAAATGGTAATGAAAACGATACACACAAAAAAAATCAAGTTTTAAAAAAAATAATAAATATTGTGACCCTTCTGATTTAAAACTCGGTTGACCGGCACCTTTCAAAAATTGTAGGGGCAGCCCATCAGGCACCCTAGGCTGCCATCGTAGACATGCCTATGGATTTAATCTATGAATGTTTTATGATGCATATTTTACCCTTTTTTTTGAGGGCTTAATTTAAGATTTTAATTGCATATTTCATAATTATAGTGCATATATAACAAGTTTTTTTTTTTTAATTTTTTTAAATAATTACTATTGTCATAAAGAAAAACATGTATGATTGTGCTAGTAGTCAGTACTGAATAATCATGACGTTATATCATTTTTCAATAGAGAGTGGCAAACGTTTTGACCAGCCCAAATGTCCACTATAGGTGATTATAGATGACAACTTAGTACCTATGTCACCTATTCATATGGTATCAAGTGTAAAAAAAAGCGGGTAAGTGGATGTCCCTCTGCTGTACAGTAGGTTACAAGTGGGTCATTGTATAATGGGTTGTATTAAACTTGAATTCAATGATATAATATCATTGTATAAGAAATACGATTCCGAGCGGAGACGGTTTGTCAGTCTGGATATTTTATATTGCTATTATCTATACATATAAATTCTAAATACCACTTAGTGACTGATCGCTGTAACTCAAAATGAACTTGAAATTTGGACTAGAGGTTCTCCTCACCGAGTTATAAGGAAGAATTTGCCGAAATTCACATTTTTAATAGGTGCTCAAACAGTGACATTGAGGTTCACGATGGAAATTGGAAATTTTATTTTTATTTCTTAATAGTTGCCATTGGTTACAGTCTACATTAGAAATTAGTATTTATTTATTATTGGTTGCCATTGGTTATTTGGTCAGATCAGGTACAAGCTTCAAATCGAATTATTGAACATTGCCTACCAGGGTGGCTGGGTTGCACTTACCTCAGCAAGTTACTCCCAAAAAGAGTTGAACAATCATAATTTTTTTAATAGTTGCGATTTTTTACGGCCTTAAGGGCTACGAAAAGCACGGGTTCAGCTAGTCGATTATATTATCATGCGAGTTGAATTAATATTATAATTTTTTATTCGTTTCTATGATGATAAACATGGCGTTAGAAATTAAAATGCCATGTGGTTTTTCGTAGTTTTTCGGTGGTTTTTTCAGTGGCATTAAATAACTATTGATGACATCGAAAAACGACCTCTCTAAAGTACCATCTTGATCCAATTCGCTAAAAGATAAGGTAGGTACTAAATGTTGAAATCGAAGCACTCTTTCTGGTAGAAATTTTGTATACAGGATATAAAAAAATAAATACCATTATAAAACCACTAGCTTCCTAGATCCGGTCAGAATCTAAAATTGGAAACTGAAAATGTCCGTAAACTGCAGAAAACAAGTCAAAATACTTAGAAAAATTATATCGCTTATAGAAATGCTTATATAAACATTTAG
This sequence comes from Macrosiphum euphorbiae, assembly GCA_949089665.1. Classification (NCBI taxonomy): domain Eukaryota; kingdom Metazoa; phylum Arthropoda; class Insecta; order Hemiptera; family Aphididae; genus Macrosiphum; species Macrosiphum euphorbiae. The sequence continues at coordinate 46,030 of CARXXK010000406.1, read as the reverse complement.
TGAAAATGTCATGTATCTGTGGTTATTTGTCTTAGATTTACACCAAAAACTATAAAATCGATTTGTTTGAAAACCGATCTTGCGTCTTTGCGATTTAATGTTGCTCAGTATTTAAAAATTATTCTTACCTATGGACAATTGAAATTATCAATAATTTTCTATAAATTTGTAAAAAACTTGAAAAATGTAATAAGTACAAGGTTCCTCATAAGTTGTTTTAATTGCAACGCCGATAAAAATATTATGCAGTTTTAATATTTAATTCAAAGGTATAGGTAACCATTATTAAATATTCACAGATTTTTTATCCCTATACCGCCTAGTGCCTGTTGAATACTGACAAAACCCGTACAGTACCGTTAATATTATATGGTTCTAACCAAGGCACCGCGCACGGTACATACCGCGACCGTTGTCCGGTGACGACCGTTATGGTAACCGTTCATATTTGTTTGTCCACACTCAGGACGGAGAAAGAAGGACGGTATGAAAGCAGCCCTGTGGTCGGCCGGCCATCGCATTCGAGTCGCTGGCTGCAATGTCAGGCAAAGCGCTGATGGCAGCCATGTGTCGAGGTGGCAGCGGTGGTGACGGAGGTGATGGTTATACGGGAAGACGTCGCATTACGAGATCATCACCAAGCCGGCCATATACGATCACGAACACCTGGTTCGCGCGGAGTTTCGTACTCATCGGCGCCGTACAGTTACGCTCGGCACCTCAAAATGGACGAGAACGGCGGGACGCATCACCCGATCGGACGCGGCCCGCCGCAGCCTCAGAGCGTCCGCTGACCGCTCCGGTCACCGACCCGGACCAACAGCCGGCGAAGAGGACGCGGACGACGGCCAGCGTCGGCCGTCTGTCATTATAATTTTTCAAATTTTATTTAATTTTGTTTTAGCGTATGGTGTTGCAGTACTATATAATTTTATTATTATAAAATTATGTGATTTTTTCATTAATAAATAACACCGTATACTCGTATAAATATTATTATATTACAGGTCTTATCCCCGACCTTGGCCAAACATTAAAATTGCATATTATTATTATCATCTACATTCTACATCCTACAAAAAGAAGGAAACTTTATTTTTGATATGTTTAGGTACGTTTATTTTTAAACAAACCGTATTTTTTAAACACTTAGTTTTTTTTACTTCACTTTTTGTAGACACTTTTTTTGTGTATTCTCAAGCATAATATGATATTTTTTGTATATTTTAGACTTTGAGAAAAGTGACTTTTGGATCAGAATAAATGCTTCAATTTTCATTATTAAGGGTGGGCTTTGGTAGCAAATTAGAATATACTGAATATATTGCTGTACGATGATTAAAAAAAAATACAAAGATAATACTCTTTCGTATTAAAATATCAAATCTATTATTAAATGCCAAATGAGCATTAAAATATTAACATTTAAATAATGGACCTAGTTTATAGAGCATTAATCATTAAACCCGTGTCTATCAAAATGTGGATTTTTGGAAAAATTGATTTGGAACCTTTTGGTTCTGAGCCAACTACCAGGTAATTAATTCACCGTTAAGTTAAAATAATATAGGTAAGTACTGATTTTTTTTTTTTTGGGGGGGGGGGGATTGGGCGTAATTCATTGAGTAAATATTGGATGTTCTTATAATTTTGTAAAAATAAAAGTTTGTGCCGCCACAAAACAGTCCTCGAAAATACAGAAAATGTAATTTTTTTATGAACATTATCATGGCATTGAATAAGAAAACATGATAGTTCTAAAATCAAAGATTTTAATAACGCCTTATTTAAGCAAAAAAATTGGGTGCAAACAATAATACATTTTTACCAACTGTTAATAAGTGATATGCCAATAGATTAAACAAACACGATTTACTATATATTAATATAATATTATATAATACTAGCTGATCCGGTGCACTCTGTTGCCCGTTGAATGTACCAGCTCTATATCATGACTCAAAGTTTATTCAATTCGGTGTATATGGTGTTCGAAATTTATCTTAACTTTTGCGTTGCCCGGAATAAAAATTCTGATTCACACCAGTATATTATCATAATATAGTAGATTGCGGACCCGTGCTGTTTGTACATACGTGTATGATTTAACTCTAAAATATCAAAGTTATACCAAGTTTTTTTCGTATACCCACCTATGGTGGATTAAAATAGTTGATTAATACATAATCCTAACCTACCAGTACTAAAATCAGATGAAAAAAAAACCAAATTTAACCATTTTTAAATTAGCTTATCTTCTTCCCAAAGGTCTAATCTACACACAAACATAAATTGATGTATATGTTAAGGTGAATTTCGACATTTTGTAAAAAAAGATAAATAATGATAAAATAATTTTTACACATTAATTCGGTACTTAAACCAAAAATTATTTTATTTTATATTATAAATTATTTTTTGCAACAAGATAAACTATCATGACATTTTGAGTTACCTACATAAAAGTCCTAACGATCTATAACTACACTTCTTCGATACACACTTTGCCTTACAATTCCATCTCAAGTACCCCATGTCCACCCGTTTGAGAAATTTTAATGGAAGCTTTCCCTAAGGGCACGGATTGGTCAGTAGCAACTTTTTCAGGAGATGATAAAAAGAACAATTTCTTTACATACAGCAAATTGATTACAGGTGTATAATTGATTTATTACACCCTCTTTTATGCCTAGTGTTTAAATTTTCTATATTTATAATGTATAATTTTGCCAATTTTTTTAAACATTTATAAAATAATGTTAACATTACTAGACATTATTTGTAAGACCTATAAGTTTGATAATCGTGAACTTCAAGTATAACTAAATATCTTTAATATAATGTTCAAATCTAAATAAACTAACTCAAATAATAGTGTATTTTAAAACAAATTAGATTATATGAAACAAGGTGAAATTAAAAATGGGTTTCCTTTATTATCTGTAATTTTAAAACTATTTATGACAATACCTACAAACACTGCGTCTTGTGAACGAAGTTTTTCCTAATTACGAAGGCTTAAAACTTACCTCAGAACAACTATGTGACAAGAATGCTATGTTACAACTTATAAATAAATAAATTGATATTATTGTATTAAACTAGCTGATCCGGTGCACTCTGTTGCCCGTTGAATGTACCAGCTCTATATCATGACTCAAAGTTTATTCAATTCGGTGTATATGGTGTTCGAAATTTATCTTAACTTTTGCGTTGCCCGGAATAAAAGTTCTGATTCACACCAGTATATTATCATAATATATACTGCGGTAGATTGCGGACCCGTGCAGTTTGTACATAAGTGTAAAATTTAACTCTAAAATATCAAAGTTAAACCAAGTTTATTTTGATATAATCAATTAACACAAAATCCTAACCGTGCTGAAATCCGACGAATAAAAAAAAACCAAATTCAACCATTTTTAAATTAGCCCGTCTTCTTCCCAGAGGTCTAATATACACGCAAACATTAAATCGATTTGTAGGATAGAACAAAAAAAAAAATCGGAAGCGGTAAGTTGTAGAGACGGTCCGCAATAGATTGATTATAAATATCTTGCGTATATTGATAATACATCGCTACACTACGTATATTATGCATTTATAATTATTTGGCATAACCGATCTGAACCAAACTTGGCACGGTGATAGTGTGGACATCGCTGAGTGCCGACAAGTGGTTTTGATCGATGTCCGACCTACCATCGACGAATAATCACCGAAAAACTAAATTTAAACTAATTTTGATACCATAATTTTGTTTCCATAGAAACATAGATCCGTCATAAATCAATAATTTCACAACAAATATACTTGAAACATGCCTCGATTAAGAAAAGGAGCAAATATATGTTCAATTAGTTTCGATGTGTTTAACTCGCTCAGCTCAATTTCTTGCAATCAGCGAACCGCATTGAAATCCTAGTTAATAAAATAAAATATAATATGTAATAAGTACCTATATAATATTATATATAATTATTGATAATACTACGTATATTATGCATTTATTATTATTAGGTAAAATTAATAAAATATTATATTATGTAATAAGAATATAATATATATGTATATAAGTATTGAATCGTACGTAGGTAATATATTTTTTGTCACGCCTGCACCGAAAGTTTGGTTTTCAACAGCGGTTGAAGCGTTGGAAAGCAACCTTTTTCCATCTAGCGGGCCGTAAAGTGGGAATCCCGGGATCCCCATAGTGCCGGGGAAAAAAGTGGAAATCCTCAGAAGTGCTGGGCGCGTATATCACGCGTATTCCATGCACAACCAGACATTGAAATCTATACCACGGTCTCCTTACAAAGCATAAACGTTTGGTTACATCTTATATACATATTATTATAATCGCCTTGCATGACGCTTAAACCTTTTTATTTCATGAAATTGTTTTCGTAGAATAATCTGATTGTTGCATATATCCCTATACAGCGCTTTACCTTTGCCGAGATTACATTTTTTTGTGTATCGCGTTTGACTAGGTAGGTATAATAGAAAACGGGTGTAACGCGATAGGATTTGAAACAACGTAATAAGATCTGCATATTATTACGCATTTACAATAATTAATATAATTTAGAAATTATAACAATTCGGTGACTTTAACATCAATTTTAATGATAAGAAATCGGAAACTTTTAAAACTTTCCTTATGGACACATTCAATTTACATACGATAGACGATCCAGCAGAATCTACAAGACTACAATAACGAGAGATGACACCACTATCGATGCAGTATTTTCAATATATGTATTTGGAAAAAATTACATCGCACAGACATACGTATCATATTTCAGTTATCACAGGCCTGTAATTTCGATTGTTGAATATGATTTATATAACAGTAATTAAATAGTAAAAATAATAATCATTTTCATTTTCATTTATTGTTCACATTTACTTTTATTTTGAATGGTTCCACTAAAATGTACTTGTAAATTGTAATCTATAATATTTGTCGGAAAAGAAACTTCGTTTCTACCGGTTGTCCCATGACAGCACACACTTTTTCATATTTTAAATCTCCATGAATATTATTTATTAGTATTACACACAAAAAATAAATCAATTTATATTTACAAAATAGTAATGTTTTTTTTGTGTATTTATTTATTAAAACAATCTCTGCATTTAAGCAATTGACTAATAATTATATTTATTTTTGTTGTATATTACAGTAAAGTGATTTCATAAAAAATAATAGATCATATTTGAGTTTACAATAAAAGGAATATTGAAACCAATTAAAAACTTATATTAATAACATCAATACCTAATAAAATGTTGCATTATAAAAATATGACATCGTCCAACAATTAATAAGCACAGAAGCAAATAATTATTTGAAGCACTCGCCCATTTCTACGAGTATGAACAATTAATAAGCCATTTATTGTACTTGCACCATAATGTCTGCCAGAGGATTTGAAATAACAGTAACTCGGTACTGTAGCCCCGGTAGAAGTTCATTTAACAATTGCACTGGATGGTAATATTACCAATGTTTTTGGGTAACTTTTTCATCGGCTAAAATAAAAAGGACTTAAGTTATAAAACTATTATACACTAAAATTGTAATTACTCTAATAATATATATTATATTATATATTAACGTATACTCTATGCTCTAATGAATATTTAAGATTGATATTCCTAAGACAGAAAATGTCGGTGTAGGTATTTGGTAAATTCAACTCGTTAATCAATCAACTATATGTAAATTGCCAATTTTGCATAACGATCACAAAATATAATTGACATTTCTATTATAAATGTCTAAGGTATAGTATAATAATACATTAAATACAATTTTATTAATTGTATAAGTATGGAGCGCTAACTATATTAAAAAATAATACTAATTGTAGGCACCTGCAGATCTTGTAATGTTGCTGGACCAAAAACCCAAATACAAAAGAACACAAAATAAGTTTCGTACACATCCCTAGCAGTTTCCGGGGGACAACTGATGAGAGTCAGAACACACAAGATTTGTTTCCGGTACATTTCCGGTATGGGTGTCATAATTTTGAATTTTGTTTTAAGCTCTTCCAAACAGATGGGCACATATTTATCAAACAGTACCAGAAGAGCAGCTTTATCGGATTCATTAGTGTCAATCCAACTAGCAACACACGGATTTCAGCCAAGATCAGTAGAATTTAAGTAGAGTACCTATACCAAACCGGAAAACAGTGGCTGGCGTGGTGGACCTCAAATTGGATATTATCTCGAACAGTAGACGCATTTTCTGTGTCAGGGCAATGCGTTCATTACTCGCCAACGTCAACACCTGTATAATGTATATAATATAATATTATATCAACAGAGTTCGTTCAAGTGTGGTAATGTACCCCCATTTATTATTCATAGCATACCTATATAATCATCATGAATGACTAAAAGTATTTCTTACCTTAGTGTCCTCCATCACTGTGATTAATGACTCAATCCACATAGAATCTATGCCACCGTCCATTACCAACCATTTCACATTTCTATCAACAGACAATTTCGTCCAACTGCACTGACTAAAAACATAATATGTTTGAGCTGGGTGTACATAATAATAGTATATGGTATCCTGGTTACATAATACTTCGCAGTTGTTTGAGTTTAACCATTATTATATATTTAACTATAGCTGACCCGACAGACGTTGTCCTGCATGATATTTCAATCGATTATTATATTAAATAAAGTATGAAATGACAGCCAAATAATATAATAATTTCATTATTCTTTATTATTATTAAATAATGATTTCACGGCAACCAATATTTATTATTATAATAGCTTTAAAACCCATCGCAACCATTTATAAACGAAAATATTCACCATAAATCTCAACATTCCCGTTTGAGCACCTAAACGGAATGAGCCTATTGGGTCCGATTGTGAATCTAAAATATTATATTGCCCACTAAAGCACACACAAAAAATTTCATCAAAATCGGTCCAGCCATTTAGGAGGAGTTCACTTACAAACACACGTACAGTAGTATTATATATATAAAGATTAGTGCAAAAACATTCCTATTTTTATAATAATTTGAAAAAATATTAGTGTAGATACTATTTTTTTAGGTACTAAGAAATTATAATCACAATGACAAATTCGTAATTATTAATTAATATGTAGTTGTTATCAACATTTGGACGCATATGTGTGTGTCATATGAAGAAAAATAAATATATTGTTAAATAAAATTGTTGTGCACACAACAATAATCATAATTAATAATCACATAGTGGGTAGCATAGATTTAATATTATAGGGGCATCATACGCAACCAAAGGGGCCCAAACAATTTTCAGCCGATACACATTTTTTAGTGATTTTAAAGAAAAGTTTTCTATGTTTTTAAAACTTTTTTTTATCGATAATAACAACTAAATAGTAAATACCTACCTACAAAAGCACTATGGTAGAAAAGACACATTTTACTGTTATTTAATATTTTCATTTTCATCAATTATATCATCAATACATCAATAGTTAATAATGTTATTTATGTACGGAGAGTGTTTTTTCTAAATTAACTAGAGTAAAAAAAAGTATACTGGGTGATTCTTTTATCAAACAACACTCATTATTTCAAAAAGTGTAAATTTTTTTGAAAATATTTTTTTACATAGTTTCAAGTCGCTTATAAAACAACGTTTTTATTAAAAAATTATATTTTTAAATATTTTTTATCCTTATAATTTTTAAGTTTTTTACTTTTTTGAATAACAACATAGGGTTTTAATTTTATATTCCAAAGCAGAATACTTTTCTTAGTATTTTGATACATGAAAATTGAATTTGGGTTGAGTAGTTTATGAGTTATAAGTATTTAAAGTTTAGACAAGCGGAGTGGAGTGGTTCGGGGTTACCCCACGAAATGTTTGTCCACTTCACCGCTCGTCTAAACTTTAAATACTTATAACTCATAAACTACTCAACCCAAATTCAATTTTCATGTATCAAAATACTAAGAAAAGTATTCTGCTTTGGAATATAAAACTAAAACCCTATGTTGTCATTCAAAAAGTAAAAAACTTAAAAAATTATAAGGATAAAAAATAATTAAAAATATAGTTTTTTAATAAAAACGTTGTTTTATAAGCGACTTGAAACTATGTAAAAAAATATCTTCAAAAAAATTTACACTTTTTGAAATAATGAGTGTTGTTTGATAAAAGAATCACTCAGTATATAACCAGTCAAACCCAAGAAAACTTAGACGACGCATACTAATGATTTTATATTCTGAGAATGATTTGTTAAAATCATTAGACATAAATGAAGTACTAAAATAGTTGGCTTCAAGTAGTGAAGCAAGAAATAAAAATTATTTGATAAAATAGTTTTTGTAAGTGAATTTAAATGAGTATACTGTTAATACATTTAAAAGTTATTATGAAAATTTGAATTTAAATTAATGAAATATGAAGTATTAACTTTTATTACACTACAATCAAATGAGTAGGTTTATAGACATAAATTACATTTACCTATTAATTTTATTATTATATAATGCAATTTTCAATTTGTGGAATAGTTTGAAAAATGTATGTTGCTGCGAGCTGCTTTGTAAAGCATGTTTTGTCAAAAGGGCAAATATAAAATTTCAGACCCGGGGACCAATAGGTTAATCTGGCCTTGCACAATATTACTACATACTATATATTTCTAAATATTACATTTTATAAAATTTGTACGATATTTATTTATTTATTTATTTATTGAATATAATACGGGACAAGCCCAATGTAAATGTACGTTAACAAAGAAACAAGAACATTTTTAAAAAATTAAACACAGAGTGATACAGTATAGTATAGGTAGACATATACTTATAATTCACTTATTATTTATTTATTATATTTTATTTTATTTACGCTAAACGGCAATTACAAAAAGTAGGTATATAAACAATAACAGATGAGTAACAATATTACAATATACAGCTTAAAATTAGAATAGTTTACAAAATGCATAATTAAAATAGTAGTATACAGACAGTTATGCTGGGCCTGGGCCCCTGGGGCTATTATAGTGCTATACACGGGCACACTGTGTTTTCTTACGCTTTTCGTTCGCTGTGTATTCCGCCAAACTAAATATTCATCGTTTATCAAATCGATTGTTTTTTTTTTTATTGAATTAGTCAGCTACATAATCATTAGAGAGCGGATTTGTATGCATTTGAATATTTATTCTGGTCGATCGTATGATATACTATATATACTAAGTGAGCACAGAATTTGTTTCATGATATAGCGATTTAAAAAAGAAACTTTTCAGTGCATATTTTGACATTTATCTAATTTACGGGATTATTTTACAATATTAATTGCATATTTCATATTTTAGTGCATATTTCGATGTTTTATTTTTTTTTTTTTTTTTGGACATTTATGAAATATATACTATACTACTATAGTAATATAAGAAAAAAGTATTATATAGTTTCGATTAATAAATTAATTAAATGAATAGATATCTTGAAGGTATAAATGGTTTTCCCCAATTTTTTTATATTAATTGATTCCCATTTTTTTCATATAAATTAAAACTAATCACAAAATTATGAAAGTAAAGAAAAATACATTCTTTCGCTCCACTCACAACATAAAATTAAGAAAAGTATTTATAGTACGGTCCCATACTCCCATAGTTTTAAACATATTGTTTGAATTAAATGTTCAATAAACAAATTTTTTATGCATATTTTAGATTCTGAGTGGAACGATGAATGTATTGATTTTACAATGATGCGGTTTTTTTTAAATTTTTTTTTTAATTTTTGTGTCTGTGTACACGATAAGTAGTCGAAATAATAATTCGATTTTCAACTTCAGTATCTTGTTCGATTGGAAAGTGAATTAAGTTGGTGCATTCAGGAGGTCAAATTTTAAAATTCCCAATAGTTTTCACAAGCGCCAGGATTAAACACATACAAATTAAGGAATAACAGGAATTTTTACGCAAAATATCGAAAAATCGAAAATTACCAAATTATTTTGAGTTAAGAATTCGTAAACATTTTTCTTTTTAAGTCTAAGATTTGAAAATGTAATACAAGATTACTCATAAGTTTGTCTACCTTTATCAATAAAAAAATCTCTACTCGAATGTCAAATTAAATTTTTATGAACGTTTGAAATTCAAATTTTTACAACATTGGATATTCACTCGATTTCTCATGTAGCGATTTCCTTATTTTGTTGTAATTCAAAAACGAATAACTGTAGATACATGAAAATTTCACTGAATGTTCAGATTAGCATTTCCTATACACTGTACAATTTTTGAGCTGTTTACGGACATTTTAAGTTTTAAATTTTTTTAGTTTTTTTTTTCTATAAATATCAATAAAGTTTTATCTGTTTTACCAAAAAGTGTAAAAATTTAATACAAAGCTCCTGATATATATTTACTATAGCAATTGAAATTTATTAAAAATTCATATGCACAATTTTTTTTTATAAGCATTTAAAGATTGAACTTTGACAAAATATATCAAAATCTCGAAAATTATCAATCATTGTAATTAATAAATTATAAAATGTTCAGATTTTGTAGCTAAGGATTCCAAATTTAAAACAAAGGTTCTCATAAATAGTTCATACTGTAACCAAAAAATCTAATATATGAACACAGTTATTTTTTACAGACATTTTAAATTCAAATTTGGACGAAATTACATAGGTAATAAAAAACTTAGAATAACTACTTTAGTTATTTTGCTGTGATTGTATAATATTATTCGTGGGTAATTGAAACTTCTAAAGTATACCACTATATATCTATGATAGTATCAGGGTTTGTGGTTGGTGTATAACGCGTTATAAGTACCTAATGGATATTGTGGTATTATTAATTTTGAATTCATTACAAGTCAATTTTTTTTAATACCATAGATATATATATAATATGTCTTATACCTAGAAGGACATACCGTCTCCGCTCAGAATCGTTTTTCTTATACAATGATATAATATCATTGAGTTTAAATGTAATACCATCCATTATATAGTGACTCACTTGTAACCTACTGTACAGCAGAGCAACACCCACATGCCTTCCTTTTTTTTTTTTAGTTACCTACCTATTGAAAATCAAATACTGGATTGAGAATTTCGCATATAATTTTTAGTTTAATGTTTTGTGTAAAATAAATTTAAGGTTCTGTAGTTATCGGTTTTGCATGGGTGTAATATTATGTTAGGTAATGCAACTGCAGTCTGCATAATTATAATTGGTGAACACACCAAACTTGAATATAAACTATCATTTACTAATTAGTACCGAATGATAGTTATAAATATTTTCAACCTTCACTCTACGCTCTATTAACAGTCATCCCCAATCCATCAACAACAACATAATCCCTCAACAAGACAATGTTAAATACCTAGGCATCCACCTTGACAAAAAACTAAATTGGTCAAACCATATAAAAATTAAACGTAAATCTCTAAATTTACGTCTTCATTCTCTTAGAAATCTATTACGTTCCAAAATTCCACTTAGGACCAAAATTCTAATATATAAACAAGTTATAAGATCAGCCATGACTTACGGCATCCAAATTTGGGGAGCAGCTAAAAAATCAAATATTAACATACTCCAATCCTTCCAGTCTATAAGCTTACGCGTCATCACAGGTGCTCCTTGGTTCGTCAGCAATCGGTCCCTCCATAATGACCTGAAAATCCTAACTCTTCCTGAATTAGCATCTCAATCCTACAAAAAACTACACATAGCCATAATTAACCATCAAAATCCACTTATCTCCAATCTCCGCTCTTTAACTAACCCTATAAATCCACTTCGTCGATTAAAACGACGTTGGCCCAGAGATCTACTAAACTAAATTAACACTCTGATGAGTATAATGACTTTTTGAAGTGGTGTCAATGGGCCCCCTTCTCTCAAGCCTTTTAATGTTTTTCGTTTCTTTTTTTTTCTCGTTTAAGCTATCATAATTTACTTATTGTATTATATTGTATACAGATTGTAAATATTCATTTAATAAAAAAAAACATATTATACCTATAAAAAAAACATAATTTCGAAAATATCTTTATTTTATTTTTTTTTTTGGAATGTTAATCGGAAATCGGAATAGGAAAAATAGGATTGCGATGATTTTGGAACAAAAATCCAGGTTAAGTTTTGATTATTTCAAAATTATCAATGCAATATAAAATTAATCAACTAAAATAAATTAAATAATTTTCTCAGGCTGTTCCTTTGGGGTAGCCATATTTCGACGTAACTTATGTTGGAATTAGAATTTAAAAGGTCTTATAACGGCAGTGTTCTGGCAAACAGAGGAAGCAAACGCTTTCAAAAACGACATATGGCAAATGGTAGTGGCCAGCGGGGCGTCAGAAGAAGGCACGTCGAATAATATATGTCATATAAATCGACAGATAATAGGTTTTATCGACCACCGTATCTCCGGCTTTCAAAAATAACAATTATTGGGACATTATATTTTTATGGTATGAACGTGACCGCAAACCAGCAAAAGTGTACGATATTTATTTTAGAACGTCGTCCGGCAGACATCATATATAACCTTATATCTACACCATTTCCGGTGGGAAGTCAGAAGAGGTCATATCGTATAAATGCCTAGACAGGTCGCAGCTAATAATATAAGATTATACGTTTGGCCAAATTCGGCCCGCTGAAGTACTTTACCAGCCCATATACATACTGGCGGCCCTTGTGTACGTTGTTATTCCGTGCATAGTTTTTTTTTTTATTTTATAGTTTTAATTTCTTCAACTTTTAACATATTTTAAGTCACCCTCATGACTTGAACGGCCAAAAATTGTCGAGGCCCATCGAGTTTTACTTGGTAACTCGCCTTGCCAATCTGGCCCTATATGTTAACAGAACGTTCGGATACGCTAATATTGTATTTCGGATAATCGAGGTTCTACTGTAATGCTATTATATGTTGGCAGAAGGGTGTGACCTGGTGTAATAGTTTTGCTGTCCTACCCACCATCATTTAACTAGGTAAGTGAAATAACTCAAATACGCCACTGATTGTATACAACTACTCCGATTCATGCATTCAATTTTCCTAAAGAAATACACGAATAGGTAACGTTAAAATATTATTGATTACGGCGTACATAGCGAGCATGCACTTATACTAGTTTATAGTTTATTATAATATTATATTTTAATGCACGTGGTGGTTTTAAAACGGCAGAGTTTTGGCCAAAAGAGAAAGCAGAAGTTTTTAAAAACGCCATATGGCAAATGGCAGTGGCCAGCGGGGCGTCAGAAGAAGACACGTCGTATAATATATAATAGGTTTTATCGACCGGCGTATCTCCGGCTTTCAAAAATAACAATTATTGGGATATTATATTATTATGGTACGAACGTGACCTGAAACCAGGAAAAGCGTACGATATTTCTTTTATAACGTCGTCCGGCAGACATCATATTATATAACCCTATATCTATACCATTTCCGATGGGAAGTCAGAAGAGGTCATATCGTATAAATTCCTAGACAGGTCGCAGCTAATAATATAAGATTATAAGTTTGGCCAAATTCGGCCCGTTGAAGTACTTTACCAGCCCAGATACGTACTGGCGGCCCTTGTGTACGTTATTATTCTGTGCATAGTTTTTTTTTTTATTTTATAGTTTTAATTTCTTCAACTTTTAACTTTTAACTTGCTTTTAACATATTTTGAGTCACCCTCATGACTTGAACGGCCAAAAATTGTCGGGCCTATTGAGTTTTACTCGGTAACTCGCCTTGCCAATCTGGCCCTGTATGTTAACAGAACGTTCGGATACGCTAATATTGTATTTCGGACATATGGGCAAATATGAGGGGGGATAGGGGGCTTTAGCCCCCCCAAAAACTAATGATTTCACCACTATAATTTAAAAGCATCATAAGAGTTTCAAGTATAGACCTGAGCTTCAGCCCCCCCAAATTTCAAACACTATTTACGCCAATGATTTCGGATATAACTACTCCGATTCATGCATTCAGTTTTCCTAAAGAAATACACGAATAGGTAACGTTAAAATATTATTGAGTACGGCGTACATAGCGAGAATGCACTTATACTAGTTATATTAAAATATTATATTTTAATGCACGTGGTGGTTTTAAAACGGCAGAGTTTTGGCCAAAAGAGAAAGCAGAAGTTTTTAAAAACGCCATATGGCAAATGGCAGTGGCCAGCGGGGCGTCAGAAGAAGACACGTCGTATAATATATAATAGGTATTATCGAACGGCGGATCTCCGGCTTTCAAAAATTACAATTATTGGGATATTATATTATTATGGTACGAACGTGACCTGAAACCAGGAAAAGCGTACGATATTTCTTTTATAACGTCGTCCGGCAGACATCATATATTGTGGCCTATATATCTATGCTCTGGCCGGTGGGGAGTCGAAAGAGGTCATGTCGTATAAATGCCTAGACGGGTTGCAGCTAATAATATATAATACAAATCAACAGACTAGGTATGGCGTCTCCGGTTCTCGAAAATAACAATCATTTATTTAAGTATACATAATATTACGTGGGTGGCCGAAAACCTGTATAATGCTCGCAGTCACAATGGACTTATGTCCAACAGATTATATTGTTTAAGTTCAAGGGATAAAGAGAAAACGCATATACTTCGCTTGGTACATTTGGAGCCTATTTCGTTTCTCTAATATTAAAATAATAATAATATTTTTAGCCAATAAAAAAATTTGGTAATATTATATTATTTCATTATTATATTATACATTTTGCTGAAATTTTTAATAATGTATATATTGTTATAGATTTGAACTCAAAATCTCATATCATAAGCTATGCTTTTTGGGGAAGTTTCAATATGTTTATTTTTTCTTGTAAAAAAGAATGTTTATTTTACTGTTGTAATCGACAAATACAGATTACTATTATTATTATACTACACTATAATATATTATTAGTGGCGTCTCGTGCTAAGGTGCGATGGTGCGACCGTACTCCATGTGTACATTTTAAAATTAAATTAAATTCACAATATTATACTTCTCATAGTAATTAAATAGAAATCATGATGGTCTGTATTTCTTACGAAATAATTTAAATGATTCCAAATTGTTTTGTAAAATAATTATACTTGAAGAAAAAAATCATCTTAACCCCCTGCAATTATTCCACTGCAATAAGAAATATAATCTAAAAATTAAACCAAAGCCGAGCGACCGACGTCTGGAACAGTGTAACACGAGACTCGTACTTAGACACAAAATAATGTGTCTTATACGGGTTATATTATAAAATTATGATTATATTGAGATGTGCCCTAGCTGTGGCACACTGCAGCGGTGGGACTATAATATTATTCGCCGGTTGTCATATGCGTATCACTATTGTCATTTTTGAAATTTTTTGTAAGACAGTTGCGCATCGTTTGATTTTTGGGTTATACTTCATTTGCGCATCAATATTATTTAGTGGTAGAAATTAAAAAAAGGTGTATACCCAAAAGCGCGTTGTTTTCTAACTTTAATCATAAAATTCAATTCTAAATGAACTGAACACAATTTAGTTGAATTCGTTTTTACTCAAACTATCTATATTATTTTATATGTATATTTTTTACTATAACTATGACCGTGTAATGTGCCTAATTGAACTGAGTGTTAAATTTTTTACTACAAAATAATTTGCAAATAATGAGCTTTTGATAAATTTTGTCAACATTTGAACTTTAAATGTTTATCGAACAAAAACTTGTGCCTATGTATATTAAATTATTCATCATCAATATAATATTATATGTGTGTACAATTATTATTATACCTTTCTATTGTTCTGAATTTTGATGCGCATTTGATGCACGATAATTTGGTACAGGTAAACAGACGATGCGCAAATGATATACGGCCTAGGGTTAGGTTAGGTTAGGTTCGGTTTATTTTTATTATTTTGGTGCGGTAATTTTCGTAGCACATTTCCGGCGGCCACCTGCGATTTCGTATTTACAGCGCGCAGAGTGATATTAGGAGGGATATTATTCATATAATATTGATTATTATTAATTGAAATCTTTATTTTATTTACAAGTGTGTTGTTGTTTGTATGTGACATATCGATACTGCTATTAAGGGTGATTAAATATATAATTTTTTGAGTAGGTAATATAAATATAATTTTTGGTCAGTGCCTCGGTGGCATTGAAGTAAAACTGTACAAGTGAGGTCAATCATAGATTTAGTATTCATCTGGGATCGGTGTGGGTTGGGCTACTACCACTTCAAAAAAAAATTTATCGCACTACCATAATATGAAACTACCACGAGCCGCCACTGTATATTATTGTGCTAAAGGTACTAGTTGAGATCAGATGACATAGATTTTACTATCAAATTTACGAAATTTAATTAATTACGTTGTAAACACTACCTGTTCAAGCAGGGAACGTATAGACGTATAGTAATAACTCTTGAGCCCAGCCTCCAATAATACTAAATATACGTCGCGTACCTTTAACAAAATGACCGACTTGTAAGAGTTGCGAGTTACTTAGAATATTTAATGAAAGACTGCGAACACTTGAGTATGGCAAAATATAAAAAATCAATAATTAGGTAACATATAACTATATAAGTATTTCCCATCCGAATTGCGTTATCATAGTATCTGGCAATGCGATGTGATTCACGCTCGTTAAGCCCCCCCCCCCTCCCAGGCGCGGATCTAGAGCATATTTACGGAGGGGGGCATCTTAAATAAAATTTCTGCCTAAGTCTGATAAAAACATTGTACATACTATGTAAGCTAATAATATTTAAACCCAGTTTATCAGTACATAAAATATATAAAATAATTTGATAAGTAATATAAATGGTTTAATTAATAATGATACGTAATACATATATAATAAATAATAATTATTAATAAAATATAACAAATATTAAAAAAATGATCACAGAACAAAATCCTTTCGTCTTTTAAATAATTAGATACCTAAGTAATATAAATATTATAAATGGTTTAATTAATAATGGTACGTAATATATAATAAATAATAATATTTAACATTTTATTGCATCAAACAAGTTTAAATATTCGATTAGATTAGATTAGCTTTTTGACGGCGACCGGTAAAAACGGACACGGCTGAAACGCTATCGGCAAAACAATACATTTTATCGGCTGCCAAAAATAGATATAATAGAAAATCCATCAGTCTACGGGGGGGGCATGGCCCCTTGCCCCCCCTCCCCCTTGGATCCGCGCCTGCCCCCTCTACACTTATTAAAATAATCGATATTTTACTCTATATAATTTATTAGTACGTAATTAGTATAAATTTGTACGACCATTTTTGAAATTTGTTAGCAACTGGTTCATCATTTGTAAGAGAATCGAGAAGCAGATTATAAAAAATTAAAATACACATAGGTACAAATTTACAAATTTATTTATTCCTCAATTTGTTTTTTTAATTTTTATAAATTGTTGCGTCTTGCTAACATGTAAAAATTCAGTTTTACATCATTTATTCGTTTGATAATATTTTGGTTTAATTGCGAGTAGGTAGGTACATGTACATCTATATTCTACAAGATATATTGATATCTTGGTATTCACTATTTTTATTTGTTTTTTAGATGTTTATAATCATAAAATAATTGCTTTTAATATTTATTTTTATTGTTATTTGTTAAGTTTAAAAATATGGAACCTTACATCTTGCTTAGATTATTCTATTATTTTACGTTATTTTTATAATATTATATCAAGTTGTACAAGTACTTGTAAAACTCTTCGGTGGGACGTCTGCCGTCCAATACTGGCCCTGTATCGCCAATAAGAAATAGTACAGAGTTTATGCAATGATGACGTTTTAATAGACGGATACGAAAAATGACATCACCACGCTGAATAAACCGTAAAAAAAAAGGAAATCAGATATCATACTATAAGTATACTATACTATATTATTATTTATTATTCTATACTAGTTGAGATTAAATGGCACGGATTTCATAGTTAAATTTACCAAATCTATTATCTAATTAATTATTTTGTAAACACTACTTGTTCGATACGTGAACGTTTAGTAATAATTTGCACTTGCAACGAACCGACCGATCAGTAAGATTTGCGTGTGTATTGGAGTTATAGCCCAGCTAGTATTGGTTAGGTTAACCTAGTGGTTCTCAACCGTGGATATATTTAAATAGTGATGACTTATTATGATACATTTTGTTGTTAAAATAATCATTCCTCTTTACAATCTGTAAAATAAAAAATATAAATTAATTTTACATAATATTTAAATATAGACATTTTAGGTTGTAGTTTACTTTTATTTTAATTGTATCATTTGTATCAGTAAAAAATAAAAAAAGGTCGTGGGAGTGGGATAATGGTAAGAATAACTTTAGTCGAAACAAATAAATGAGAACCACGAGGTTTTGGGAATAATACGAGTTACGAGCTTAAGTAATTTATGTAGGTAGGTACTTTGAACTGAGTGTTCACTGACCAGCATCAACTTGTGGATTTTATATATATGTATATATACATATTATAGTGCATTGTTTAGGCAGCATAGGTATTATATAAACCAATACAATATGCACATATGAATATATACAAAATTTATAGTAGACTGTATGAACTGTGTTGATGATATATATGGCAATATTGCGTAATAATAATATACGTTGTGAGGACGGGCCAACACAGACCCATATTCATAAATTGTATATATTTTTAATTAATTTTACCTAATTGCTCTTCATTATGTATATTTTGTATTTTATGTTCATTTCGATTGATAAGTATCAATATTTTTTTGTTTTTAACATATTATTTAAATTTGAATAATTATTAACGAATGGTGATTTATTAAAACGATATAAGCTTTGTAAATATTTAAGGTCCCCTGAAAATTAAATTTTGAAGGGTACTACCTATAGTATTCCATGTTTTTAATTTCGTTTGTTATTCATTCCATAGTCCATATCAATACTTCAACAATCTGGTAGCATAGAGGTATTAGATAGACCAATACAATGCACAACAATAATACATAAAAAATGCACAGTATAGGTTATATGAACCGTCAGTGATAGATATGGCTTTATTGCATAGTAATAATATACGCTTTCGCGGTTTGTGCCCACGATAAACTTTATAGATAATTTACAAAACTGTTGTACTTCGCACACTCGTTTATGGCAAAATATAAAAATCAATAATTAGGTAACAATATGCCAACATATTATAATGATTTCCATTCGATTTGAGTTAACATAATATTAGACGATGCGATGCGATTCGCGTCGATGACGAGTCGTACAGTACTGTCCTTATATTACTAAAATAAAATTCACATAATAACATATAATTGTGCCCATGAATATTAGGTATGAACATTTTTGATAAAAATAAAATGATTCACAACAACAGAATAGATATTGTTTGTGCGTGGGTGTGTCGTGTGTCTGTGTGAGTTTTCTACCCAGATTCGTCTTTATCGACAAGTATACCTTTGTGTTGGACCACACAGTACGTTTCAATCCGATTCCAAATTCCAACTAATGATAGGCGTCCGGTGAAAAGAGCACGTATCTTAAGAAATATAAAATTATATAAAATATTATATTAGCCATTAGGTATATTTCACTTAATGCAAAAAAAAAAACCAGTCTACTAACATAAGAAATTAGAGTGAACATTTGTGGGTACCTACAGCTATATTATAATGCTTTCAAAGAATTAATTTGAACATTAAACAAAATTATCACCATGAATTGAAATATTGTTTGATAGATTGATACTCATTGATATTACAGCAAACATGTCTTATGCACCGGCGGTGCATGGTAATTATGTCGTGACCGCGAGGGTAATTATTATTTTGGACTTTATAAATTATATTATTCGGCGCGAACACCACCTTTAGACTAATTAGACCATAGTGTTTAATACTATTATATCAGTCGATATGTATATTTTTAAAAAGTACAATTTTAAACCAAACTTTCAGTGCAGGCGTGACAAAAAAATATTTACAGGTTAATCAGTGGTGATCAAACTCAATGCATTTTTTTTATAAATATTCCAAATTACCATGTCTATTCTATCTTTAAATAGCTTTATAGGCTTTATTATACCCACTAATCAATATATTATTATACCTACATCAATTGTGATTATATCTTTTTTTACCAATGTCGGATCTATTATATATTATTTTAAATTATTATTATTTATTTTATGATCGAAGAAAAAATTCCGTTCAAACCCTTAATTTATTATTTGAAGTCCAGCCCGGCCCAGCCCGAAAAATTGTACAAAAAAAATCCCGGACCAACTCTTTATTTTATTTTAAAGGCCCCTCCCAGTACAATGTTACTAAGGACAAGGCTTTTTAAGGACTGGGTAGGGCTGTTCCGGCCCTTGCAATTCTTCAATAGCCACACAAACACACATATATTATATATATGTATACTTGATATGTCATTTTGAAAATTGTTCGCTGACACGATAAAATAACTGACAATTGTTATTATGTATTCAAAGTTTACACAAACAATACCAACTATAGTGTTAAGTGTTATACAGTAGGGATTAGCCCTAATGCCTGACTAAGATTTAGCCTCCACTAAAATATTCTTTTTTTAGATTTAGGTAGCCTATTTTAAATTTATAGTTTCGTTAGTTGGGCTGTACCCCGCCAGAATTTTAACAATAGTTGCGCCTGTGATGTTATACAATTTTTTATTGTTGTTAAATTACTAATAATTATGATAATACAATTGATATTTTATTTAAATGCAAATAATCATGTTCACCTATGAACATTAGTATTTATTTTTTGTTATTAATAAGTGAACATGCATTCTATCTTACTATCTTAATAATAACGTTTTACATTTTTCTGTATCATGATAAAAAAAAAATATTTTTTATCTTTATCTGTATCTAGATATTTTTCGGTTATCTGAGCTCAACGCTGCTTTCATTTAATACGTAGAAAATTACATAATTATCATGGTATAATAATATAATATGTCCTACAAAATATGATATAACGGCTTAGCGAGGTTGTGAATTTGAGATTAATCCACCGGTCTTGTGCCAACTTTGAACTTGGCGGCCGCGGAAAAACGCAGCACTGGCCGCTGGATACATTTTGCTACCCTTTCCAACTGAACACCGAGTCACCCCACCCCTGACGACGGCCTGCCCTTAATACCGTTATGCGCATCGGTCGTCCGCCCGCCACGCCACCAACCGACCGGTTCGGTAACTAATATCATATACCTGGTCGCACATCAAAACCGCGGTAGGCGTTCAGTAGCGGTAGTGCATCGACAGCAGCCGAAACGGTTTTCCCGGAGAGAAGTTTCCTGAACACATACCTAGACAGTATAGTCTCTCTGCTTCAAGTCGACCACAGAGTTTTTCATATACACACCATGTAAGTTTTTCCCGACTAAAATTTATTATACGGTTCCGAGTGTTTCTATTTGCATGTAAACTCGTATCTCCGCGACTAACCGAGACATTTATTTTTTACTATATTATATTAGATATTATAGTATAAAATATTTAATTTCCCTGTCACGTATTGAAGGAAATTCTAGATTTTTCATAATACCTATCATATAGCACCTGTTATTCGATATAAATTCCAATACGACACAGAACATTATAGTACTTTGTATCTGTAAATTAAAGTTTATTCTTCAATCGTTTTTTAACTGTGTCATAAAAACAAAATTTTGTTTAATATTTTCTTTTTCCCTAAATTTTTAGACAAGTAGGTACTTACAATAATTGTATTAAATTATTTTATTATTATTAATAAGTATTTTAATAATAACCACTATAGTATAATATATCAAAATATTTTTTAGAATTAGGTAACTATAAAACGTTTCTGGATGTTTGAATTTTTACTTTAAGGGGGTTCGAAGCGGTGATTTAATAAGGGGTCGTCTATAGGCAATTCGATGTCTTATAGTCGTTTCGCAGTGTGTTTGTGTGCGAAGTAAATGATCATTAGTGTGCGTAGATACGTTCGGAATCAGTGATTCGCACGCACATGAACATGTTACATAATAAAATATTTGTTCCAACGAGAAACTGATTTCAATCAATTGAGACCTAAAAGCCTGACAAAAATACGATAACTTAGAATGATCGGATTTTAGTTCTGTAAACATATTTGAATTCATCGTTCTTTTTTCTAGGTTATTGTGGGAGTTGATTTTTGAATGACTGTTTAACTTTTTAAAGAAAGACACAAACAATTTTCGAAAAATTGAGAAATCGAAATATGATTTAACGTGAATTCTAAAAAAAATATCGAAAATTGATTCCCACAATAACCTAGGAAAATTGTCAATGAACTCGAATCTTTTTACAAAATTGAAATCTGATAATTCTAAGTAGGCGTATTTTTGTCAGGCTTTTAGGTCTAAATCATGAAATAAATACGCTGCTTCGAATCCCCCCTACGTTCAACATTTTATTATAATAAAAATTAATTATTATATAAATGTAATAATTGACAATTTTTTTTTTGTTTTATTATCCATAGTATCCATACAAAATTACCTACTACAATTACAAAGATGTCTCACATTATGATCATTTTCAAGTCGATGTTGGCAATCGCCGTTATTTTCAGTGTAGTGTTTGCAGCTCCCAATCCAGACTCATCCGAACAGAGTACCGTGAGTACCTTATGTTTTAATAATATTCGTATGTATTATTTTTTTATTTAATATAATATTTTTAGACTCGTGTTGTGATCGATTTCGACACGGACGTTTATTTAAAGGAATGTACATTACACAAAATAACTAAAAATAAAAACTGGGATTGGACTTTTTTTTTAATAGGAAGTTAGAATTTAATTTTAAAATGTACAAACAATTTCCAATTTAAAATACTCATAACTCATACATTGTATTTGTAAAGATTTCTTAATCAAGGCTCACGTGTTATAGTCGCGTCATAATAGCAGTCTTTGTTATTGCGCTCAATTTATCATTACACTTCGTCGTACTCAAGTAAATCCACTTGGTGGATACTTATTACATAATTATAAATATATACAATCACATTCAACCGTACTTGATATTTATAAAATATAAATCGCTTTGTATGATTTTTCTCACACAATTCTCACACATTCGACCAATTGACATGTAGTGTTCAGAAATTTACATCTGCCTAACCAATCACTAATTGACAATATTTCTGCACAATATTGCTTTACGGTTATTTTTAGTATTTTTGGTGCACTTTATTCATTTTTGTACTTTTTTGTACATTTATTTGCATTTTTCTTGTTGAAAGTTACTATTTATCGTAACACATTCAGTTTCCATTAGCTTGTCGATTATCGAATATCGACGTCCATTATTTTTATTGTTTGTTGTAGCAAACTGCGATTATTTAAGAAAATGTAGGCCACTACTATTTTAGACACTTTCAATTAGAAAAAATTTCCCAAAAATCCATCGAATTATTTCAAACAGCAACAAAAAAATATTTTTGAAAGGTCCTTTTTAAATAGATAGAACCTATAATAAATACGATTTATGACCCATGATTCGTATACAATTTAAGACTTCGATTTTTAAAAATGTTAAGTCATTATAAAGTAATTTTGGGTATTTCTGTTGTCAATTTTTGATGTTAATAAGTCATTTTAAAATATTTTTGTGTGCATTTTTTAAAGATATTTAGGTCATCAAGTTCCGGGCCATACTTATTACATAATAATAAATATATACACTCACATTCAAAAACACTAGATGTTTATAAATCGTTTTGTATGGTTTTTTTCATACAATTCTCACACATTCGACAAATTGATATATTATATAGTGTTGAGAAATTTACATTCGCCTAACCAATCACTAATTTTACCTACCAATGCGCTGCACAATGGCAACAATAATAATATTATATTAATAATAAATAGTTTATAAATAGAACTAGTTAGTAGGGTGTAAAATTGAGGCTGTTGGTGTGAACCTTGTTTCTACATAATTAATAATAATAATAATAATAATATGATATAGTATTATGTACACACATTTCTTTTAACAGGGGATTTAAATCAGATAACGCAGTAATGTGTCTTCGTCTTTTAAGTATATATTTCTATTGAGTAATTTTAGTTTGCACTCAAAACATTTCCGGTTTATAGATTATGCTTTGTACAATTTAGACATATTATGAGGCAAGTTCAATTACAACTGATATAATTTGTTGAAAACAAACGATAATTTAAGTATAAAATATATATTAATTATTATTTATTTAATACTATATGGCTTAACGTAATACATATTATATATATATATATATATATATATATATATATGATTATTAAAAATATTTTAATTTACAGGTAACTGATGAACCCGGATCGTCCATTATAGAGGACAATGACTATGTGTCTCCGACTACGTCGATCGGAGATTTCGACGAAGATGCTTCTCTGGCTGACAGCAATGATAGCGATGTGGCTTCCGCCGACGACAACGGCCTAAGAAGCGGATACGATTCGGAGAGCATCATTAAAGTCAGCGAATTACCATCCACCGGAATGCTGACGAAAAAAGCTATAGTGGTATTCCAGATATTCGACAAGATTATCGAAGTGAGTTTACCTATTTATTGTACTGAATCAGGTGATAGCTGGATATTTTTTAAGAGTGTGTTTTAATTATATATTTAAATATAATGTGGGGGGGGGTGCGCTTTACACACTCTTCATTGTAGTCTTAAATCTTTATATTAATTATATCAAATGACAATTAATATGAAATAGAACCATATGACCAATATATTTTGTAGAAATCTGAATCATATTGTAAAATTTTTGCATAAGTGCGGTCGATGGGGATGTTTTAACTTCTGAAATACCACACTGGCTAAGCTACTTACTAGGTACGGAACCATGATTCGAAGTGGCTTTTAAATTGATCTACACGTAGTCCAGGCCCTATTATTTGTAAAATTTCGGACTGCACATTTCATTTTATTCTCGCTACCATCTTAGCAAAAGGAATGTATTACATAATACATATTACATATATAATATATATATTATATACCATATGTATACAATAATTTAACAATGCAATTCAATAAAACAACAAAATACTTATCTTTTAATAAAATCATAAAAATTAAATAGCATAATATAATAATAAAAACTTTAACTTAACTTTTTAATAATTTATTTTAGTTATTATTTAGAAAAAAAACCAAAATAGTTATTTATGTTTATTAAAATTGTTAATTATTACTTTACTTGTTGACATTGTTATTACTTTTGAATTTAATTAATATTATTTTTCTTATTTGTATTAATAATATTCAATTTTCAAATGGGAAATGGACAATAGTTGAGTAACCAAGTTTAAATTGTATAAATGTATAATATATATTTTAATACATGATTTTATACCGTATACAATGTGTATAATACGGCATAATACGGTATAATACAAAAAATTATTATACCCTACTTAAATACAACAATATTATACAAAGTTTAATACACGTATAATACAAGGTATAATACGGTATAATACAAAAATAAAATAATATACCGTATTTTAACAACACTACCTATATGTGATGCACATTAGAACAGTACGCCTGCTTGTACCTGTATAATATAATATTTTATCAAGCTACACACATCGGTTGATTGAACTGTATTTTTTAATGTTTAGATTCCAATTAATGTATTGCGGTATATCAATGTATACTTAAACCAGAAACTAATGTATCGAGGACAACCTGCAGGTATACGTTTACAATAATAAAAGTCATACATTCATAATTATGTTTTGTACATTACGCTCTCGTATGTATGATTCTTATTAATCGATAGGATATACTATAATAATAAGTCAAATAATAATGATTATTTGTTTCTTTTTCGATGTTATAGGAGAGGCTGTCAGTTCCGACGGGCCTGCTGGATCCTCCTGGAACGGAACAGCCGGTGCTTCAGTGATGGTACCGACACAATCAAATTACGATGCCATATTCAACGTACGTTAACTTGGTTCTAACAATATAATATAATAATTATAACTGAACTCGACTTGGTTTAAACGTTTAAAAACAGTATAGTAATTACTGTAAACGTATAAAACTACAATAATACACTTACGGTGATGGTGATGGAATCAATTTGTTACTGAAATTGTTATGTCATCATCATTCTCATACATCATATTCTCATATCAGTATACCATGAATATTATACTATAATAATAATAATAATAATAATATCCTACTTGTCGTTGTTATCGTTATTATTATCTTTATAAAATATCTTCCTCTGAGACAAATTTCACTTGGAATAATTTCGTTAATATTTTTAGATTCCGATCACAGCAATGAGGTCGGTCCAGAACCTGTTCAACTGGGTGGTTGAAAAGCTGTGTAAGAACCGTGGTATATGTAACAGCGGTGCCCACTGAAGAACCCGCTCAACAATGCACCGACACAACACACACATAATATTTTACTCTTCATCGTTAAAAAATTTTGTAAATTGTAATATCCTTATAATAGCGTGCAACGTTCTGTCTATGTGTAGGTTTGTACCTGTGTGTGTATGTACCATTTTTATATTTGTAATTTTTTTTTTAAATTTTTTTTTTACCACATAAGTATGTAGGTACATGTGTGTATACACTACGTGGAGTGATTTTTTTGAAACTTCAGCCTCCTGGCTAACACATTACCAGACTTGTATTTTGTTAAATAGACCACTCCATATGATATATTATATACCTACATATATTTGTATAGTATATAACATACCATTGTATTAGTTTAAAAATAATATTGATTGTTCTTTATGTACACTATTGTGAGGTACTGTGAAATATTATTAATGTAATTTAGAATAGTTTTACGTAAGCGCGTGTATATTTCGTAGCATGTACCTACAGCCGCTTAAATTTTGTATTCGATTTTTTTTTTATTAATATTTTTCTCTATACATTGAATAAAAATATGGTTTTGATTTATACATATATGGTTTTTATAATATCATACTACTACCTATTATAATAGTTATGGTGACCTTATTATATTAATACAAATGTCTAGGACCGGCGCAAGGCTAAATAAGCCTCAGGCCAAAATGCCAACTGGCGACTTTTTCATAAAACAACCCATTGTATACCATGATACCTACTCAAAAACTAACACATAAATACGAAGACATTTTATATTATGCTCAACTTGTACGTTATTTTTTTATAGTCTAATAAAATTAAATAACATATTATGACGAAATATAACGCAATAGGCAGGCAATAGACGCATATAATAAATACCTACTTAGTACTGACACGATGATTGTTTCAATAGGTCGATCGTGGTCCGGTCGAAGTGTTTGGTTAGGATTTAGGTGATGAAAAAAACACAACACAGACACTTTAAGAATGTCACAAATTATATGTATTGTAATATTATTACCACCAAAATATAATATACATGACGTGCCGCCCGGGCAAAAGAGTTTAACGTCGGACGATATGTTATCGGTCCTACGGTGAATCTCGCCTTTTCCGCAGACCTTTGTGTGACACAGCCATTAAGTGCTCGGTGGAAGAGTCAACCCAATCGAGCTGCACTTTTTAGGTTTTTGGGTTTTGGTGTAACTTTCAGACAAATGACTTTTGATTTCTGTAATAAAATTTAAATAATCGTAAATATACACAAAATAAATATTTTTAGATTCTGAGCGGAGCAAGGAAGCTAGTGGTTTTACAATGGTGTTTATTTTTTATTTTTTTTATATCCTGTATACAAAATTTCTACCAGAAGAAGTGCTTTGATTTCAACATATAGTACCTTATCTTTTAGCAAATTGGACCAAGATGGTACTTTAGACAGGTCATTTTTCGATTTTCTCAATAGTTATTTAATGCCACGGGAAAAAGTACTGAAAAATTACGAAAAACCGCTTAAAATGGGATTTTAATTTCTAACAATTTGTTTATCACCGTAGCAACGAATAACAAAAAAATAGGTAGGTATTATCTATATAAATATCATAAATTATTAACATGTATCATTAACTTATGAGTCAGTACCGACTTATCATAGAACCGCGGGTGATTAGGTTCATGGTAGGAAATAGTATAAAATTAATCTAAATATTTTAAAAATGTCATTGTATAAAAAGGCAGGTAAGTGGATGTTGTAGTATAGTATTAAAACAACTTACATGTTATAATAATTAATGACAATATAAAATATATAGACTGACAAACCGTCTCCGTTCAGAATCGTTTTTCTTATACAATGATATTATATCATTGAATTCAAGTTTAATACAATCCATTAAACAATGACCAACTTGTAACCTACTGTACAGCTGAGCGACATCCACTTACCTGCCTTTTTTTTTTTCTTATTATTGTTAATTTCAACGACGCGAATATAATATTAATATAAAATATCAAAATGTGTGCTAAAAAGTAACAATGTTTCAGAACATTTGCTAAAATAATAATAAATATGCTTTGAAAACAAAACAGTTCGAATTCTGGAAATACATGCATCATAACAATTATTTTACGTTCGTATGCTATAAAGGGTACAAAAAAATGTCTACTCACCTGTCCTGTAATTTTTTATTGTTAAAGGAAAATAATATGCAAATGCCGCATAAACACTAATAAGTACCTACCTAATAACTAACAATAGGTGGGTAATAACTAATAATTATTATTTTTATTCAGGCACGTAGCTAGGATTAAATAATTAGGGTCACACAGTCATGGCCAATATTTTTCTTGAGTGGCCCAAATTTTTACTTGCGACTTTATAATTATAATTAATATAGATGCATTGTTGTCGTCGTTAATACAACGAATACGACGAGTATGTATGAATTTCTATTCTGAGTTCTGGTATCTGGTAATCTGACCACTATGGACACTATGAACACTATGTTCGGAAACACAACTATGGTTTATTATTGCTCTTCCCTATTTCCATTTTTATTTTTACAAATCCCACATGCTCCGATTTCCGAATCTCGGGTGAGGGTTGGCGACCTTACCACTAAAGTTTTCGTCAACGTACCCTCCATGCCGAATCTGGGTAGGCCACCCTGTGAGACGTTAAAATAGTGATACTTATCGGTTACAGTAAAAAAAAATAAGACTTTCGAATAATTATTTGATTTATAAATAAATATAAAAATGTATACCTATATCGCTATAATAATGAGCCATTAATGTTTAGGAAAAACATAAAATGGAAAGTAAGTACCTTATTAAATTTCTTAAGTTTTAACAACATTTATAAATGACACGGCTACACTGTAATAAACATCTAATTGATGGGTGGGTGAATGAAAGGTATATTTATTTTAATAATAAATTATAGCAAAGAATAATAATTAATTTATTGCCAAGAAAAGCATAGAAACCTCGGCGCAACAAAAAGGGTCACCTTAAAAAAAACAAACTACATAATAATAATAAACCAACTGCATTATGGCAGGGTACTAGCACGGCACCTATGTTCATGGGCCACCTCTCCCTGGCATGCCACCCAAAATATTTACAGGCCACCCCGTAGGCCACCCCATTACATTTAAATATTGTTGAAATACCCAAGGCTCGAATAGTTGGGTAAAAAAATTAAACATATTTTAAAATTTCTATTATCATATTTGTTATTCTTTTGGTAGGCCGGTCGTTGTTGTGGGTGCGTGTTGATGCACTCGGCACAAACGCACAACTTAATAGTTTAAATAAACGAAATCAACAAACGGAAAACACGAACGTGGTGGTTGTGTAAATGCCGGGTGGCGTTTATTTAACGTGAACGGTAAATAGTTATAATATAAAACACCGTGATCGGGTGAATGCATGTATTTTACAAATATCAAGTACAAAAAGAAAAACGGATACGATGGATCGCGTGGGTTAGGTACGAGATCAGATCGTGACGGTGGTCGAAGAACGAGAGAGAGCCGGCGGCCGGTACTCGTCCTACGCGCCTTGCCTCCCCGTCCCGCCTTGCCTTTGCGGCGTGGTGGGAGAGTTGGCGGTGTCGCGCTTGTAGCCCGTGGTGGCGGTTTGTGAAGTGCAGATAGGTAGCTCCGACGCCTATACTTTGTACTGGTCGTCGGTTGCGTACCGTATCATAAATATACACTAGATTCTTCACCCAAAACAAAAAAAATTAAAATTAAAATTAATTTGTGTATTATTTTTTATTACT
Source organism: Macrosiphum euphorbiae (assembly GCA_949089665.1). Classification (NCBI taxonomy): domain Eukaryota; kingdom Metazoa; phylum Arthropoda; class Insecta; order Hemiptera; family Aphididae; genus Macrosiphum; species Macrosiphum euphorbiae. The sequence continues at coordinate 15,714 of CARXXK010000406.1, read as the reverse complement.
ATAGAATTTTTTTATAAACTAATTATATATGCATTTTATCTTTTTGTTGTTTTGTATTATTTTTATTGTTCAAAAGATCTAACTCTGGACGTGGCAACATACATTTGACCATGACTTATTACAGGTTGGGGTAAATACAACACTACTTGCTAATATGTTTGACCCTGTGATTTGTTTATCGTATTTGAAAAATGCACATCGTAAATTGACGTCTACTATATGAAAAGGGAAGAGTAGAATCTGACGGGGTCAAATCAATTCTAGGCAATACAATACGCTCAAAAGTTCATTGACCAGTTATGGATTCCAAGTCTAAAGCATGGTCGTACACATTTCGTACAATAAATCTTGTACCATTTATTGGATAAGACGCTACATTAAAATTTCCCAAGATTATTACAATAGTTCCTCGTAAAAAAAAATCACTAAAATCGGTCCAGTAGAATTTCATAAAATATAGCCGTCCAAAGAAATCGCATATCGTTTCACATTTTAATAATATATGAAAAAAAAAATTTTTTCCCGTTCAGGTATATGGGACTCAATTAGTATATTTATATACTGGTAGTAGCGTTTTGAAGACCACAATAGTCTATACATCTATTATACCGTCGTCGAGTACGTCATATTATCATGTGCAGCCTGACGAACGCGATTTACTCGTCTTTATTAATTATTTCAACGAAACCATATGAATAACAATATAGAACGGACAAACGTAGGTGGGTAACCCTGGCACCCCAATGTTCGAATTTTTCATTTTTTTTTTAACCATTAATTGTACTATAATTTGTACCAATTTATAAAAACAATTTAAGTATTTGTACCTAAATATTTCCAAAAGAAAAGTCAAATTTTCCGCTGGGGTGCCAGGGTAACGTTACCCCAGCACCACCATAACTGAATAATGCATATTATAAACATTTTTTTTTTCTATTAATTGTACTGTTGCAATAGATGAGGCTAGGACCACATAATAATATAATATGATTACTACAGTATTACGCGTGGTGTACGTGGCACAATATATTAATTACTATTAACGAGTGTCACAAGGAAAAGTTAGTTTCTAAAGTACTAGAGGAGCCATAGCGAATACTTAAGTGGGACCTTGTAAAAGACCATGTAATCTGACTGCTGTCTACTATATAAAGGCTCCCCAGCAGGGAGACCGGACACACTATTTCTGCGTGACGACTAGTTGACAGTATTCATGCTAGAGATATTTGTCTTAAGTTGTAACATTACTCTGAGTGCTATAAAAGTATTAACCACTAACCTTTGGTCAATAAATTTATAATAATAATTAATTTGACTACGTGTTACTTCATTTGATTCGACCTTGTCAACTGAACTCCACATCTGGTTCGCAACAGTACTATTATTTGTACCGTATTGTAAAACGATTTTCAGAATTTGAACCCAATTATTTCCCTCGGAAAAATCAATTTTTCCGCTGGTATGTCTAAATACGTCACTCCGGATAAAGTATAACTAAATAACGCATTTTATAAACATTTTTTTATTCCATTAATCGTACTCTGATTTGTGTTCCGTATTGTAAAACGATTTTCAGAATTTGTACCTAAATACTTCCCCTAGGAAAAATCAATTTTCCAGCTGGGGTGCCAGGGTAACGTTACCCCAGCCCCACCATAACTGAATTATGCATTTTATAAATATTTTTGTTTTTTTATATTTAATATGTACGCATAGTTATCTATACGTCTTGCGTTTTATAATATATTTATGGATTTTTTTTATATTTACATTTTAATATCACGTATTTAACTCTTGAGTTATTAAAAAAGCAATACAAGTTATAACTTCGACAATTCATACTTGTGCTGATTTTTCAATAATATAATATGATATATTATACGTATACTTACTGTTTAGTGTATAGGTATACAATATGAAATTAATAGAGAAGTTACCATATTATTTAGGACATACTATATTAATTTTAACCCAAGTGTCTGTTTATTGTAGGTAGTAGGTACATACTATTGTATGCATTAAGACTTAATAGTACCTATATTATGGAAGTTAGTATGAGTAGGTACCTTTATTATATTGGTTTAAAAGTATAAACTATATAATATAATATATTTGTATAAATATTAAATTATAATTAGCATTTAGAGTGTAAAATTATATAATTTCTTAAAACACTATACCGCCTATGACCTACCTAGCTTACATAATACTTGATGGAGATACTTTTACTCTTTTTGAGTTTTATATTAGTTTTTTGTTCAGTAGAGAGGCCAATGCAATCATATTGCATCATATTGCACTATTTGCATTCATATAGATTATTGACCTTACCTTAACTATAGAAATTAGAAATTGTATATAATAAATATGCAATGCACACAGTAGGTATAATGTAGATTTGATTTATAATTTTTCAAATTACCTATTTAACAACAAAAACATTCAATGACGTGTAGATTGTAGGTAAATGAATATGTATATTATAAATTAATTATTATTATAATATGATGACTTAATATAGGTATATATATATATACTACCACTTATGTAATGTCTTATATATTATATTATCATTATTTAAATTATTAGTAATATCATAATTGCATATTTAATGAGCGTTACTGTGTTATGACTTATGTATATGCATGTGTGTATGGATATAGTGCTTTGTGTACCTACTGTCCAGTCTTGTTCAGTATTCAAATACTTTTTGACCAATGTATTTTAAATACTTAAAAGTACTTTTTATTTGTATTTTTATTCTAGAATACTATAAATCCCTACTTTTGTAATATATAATATTGTAATGTAAGCATATTATATATGTATATTATATACATATATGATTACGGAAGTTAATTAGTAAATTTAGTTCAATACCTAGAGCTGCCTACATAGGTACACCAATAGTAGGTATAAAATATTGATAAATTGATGGAGGGACACTAACCAACACAGTGTATTTTTACTAGAAATATTTAGAATATAATATGTTTTAACTGTTCACATACCAACCTATAACAATGCCATATTAACATTAAAGCAAGTGTTTGCGCCAAGCAATTAGCTTATCGCAGGCACGGCACTGTCGATCTTTCCCTGCGTATCCAAACACCACTCCGTCCATAATTTATTGTATTATTATTATTCAAAATTACTATGTTTATTTATTATCTTTGTTATTATTTTTCGTGTGAATAATTATTGGTCATCTGTTACCACATCATATTATCAACTACTCGTATCATTAGTGTTATGATTATATTATTTACTGTTGCGGCCAACGCCCTTGTTTACCTTTTTTTTATTATTGCTACTGCGACCCGTCTATATGTTTGTTGTTGGTCCCCGCTATTGCAGCGGTTTTTTTCGTTTTGTTGGTCCCCGCTATTGCAGCGGGTTGTCGTTTGTTGTCCTATTTATTTTTGTAACTTGCTAATTATTACAGTTATTAAAGTTGCATTGAACGTAAGTTTTTCTTTTATTTATACTATCCAATGGTGGGCATTAACTTGTTAAAAAGTTAAAGTTAAGTTAAAAAGTTAATTTTTTTTTAACTTTTTAACTTAACTAGTTAGTTTTTTTTTTTTTAACTTATTAACTTATTCAGTTAAATTTTGTATTGTTTAAACTTAACTTTTTAAAGTTAATTATCATTATTGTACAGTTAAGTTAATTAAATTAAATTTTTATCATGTGGAACCAAGAGACAAAACTTATTCTTTCTATTTTGCCATTTTGGTAATTTATTTTTCTAATAATATAATATCATCAATTCATAATAATCAAATTATATTATAATCTATAGGTACTATAGTAAAGACTAAAGAGTATACTATCCTTACTAAATTAGTATACTATCCTTGTATCGACTGGCTATTTTCACGAATTCTATTATTTAATGATTTAATATTATTTAATGGTATTAAATAATCCGATTTTTGTTTTATCTAACTCTCCAATTCCTAAAAACAGGTTTAAAACTAAATATCATAGTCTTTAAATGGATATCATTATATCAATAATATATACTGGTTACTGGTAAATACGACAATTCCAATAGACAAAATAAAAAGTCGTCCGAGATATTTATAAATTATAATTTATATTGCCATATTCGTTATAAATACAAATAAACGTATGCGATTAGAAAATAACATTATCGAAATAAATATGGAAACAATTTTTGGTAGGTATTATACTATTATCATTATTCATTGATTTTATTTTAATAATAGACTATTATAATGGTACTAAATGACAAATATTTAAAAACAGCCTATACCTATTAATATTATGACTTAAAAAAAAATTAACTTTTTTTTAACTGAGTTAAGTTAATTTTATTTTCCATCTTAACTTTTAACTTAACTAGTTAAATTTTATTTTTTTGTTAACTTTTAACTTAACTGAAGGCAATTTAATTGAATTAACTTAACTTTCCACAGTTAATTATTTTCATTAACTTGCCCACCATTGATACTATCTAAACTCAGTGTCGCGCATTGAGCGCAATTCCTATCGCGCATTGAGCGCACAGACCCTCGTCTCCAGTACGCAGTCTCCCTGCAGCTGTCCCGGAATCCGGTCCCCGCGTAAGTCCGCCAGCAACGGGTCTGTTGTGTGCGAGGCCGCCAAGGTTTTCGAGACCATCGTCGTCGTCGCAGTAGTCAGCTCAAGCCGCCAGCTGTATATATATATATACCTAGTATAATTTAGTCAGTAAGCTCCCCACTATTATAATTGTACCCTGTGGTCATTGCACCAAACCGAATCGACCACAGGGCCCCTGACCCAACATAAATAACCTGTATTGTCCTGATTCCCATGTACTACCTCCCGTCCACGAAATAGACTTCGTCGTCGTGAAATTGATCGCCTAACGTCGCTTTGGTCAGGCGTAGATTGGGTTGCCTACTCAGAACAGTAGTAGGCGTTCTCTGACGGTTCTCACACTTTGGTCTCTCTCTCTCGGTTTGCACCGAGTGGTCCTTCGGTCTGTGGCCCCATTTCTGGGCGCATTCAGCAAGTGTCACTCTAAATGTACCTACCTACTAAAGCGTGAAGGTAAATAGTATATATATATATATGTTTAAGAGTTTATGGAATTTAGTTAGGATACCTAGCTTTTAAGTACCCAGGTGTACTTTATCCGGAGTGACGTATTTAGACCTGCCCGCGGAAAAATAGATTTTTCCGAGGGAAATAATAGGGTACAAATTCTGAAAATGGTTTTACCATACGGTTCAAATTATAGAACAATTAATGAAAAAATGCATTATTCAGTTATGGTGGTGCTGGGGTAACGTTACCCTGGCACCCCATCTGGAAAATTGATTTTTCCTAGGGGAAGTTTTTAGGTACAAATTCTGAAAATGGTAGTACTAATCGGTACAAATTATAGTACAATAATTAGTAGAAAAAAAAAATGTTTATTTAATGCAATATTCAGTTATGGTGGTGCTGGGGTAACGTTACCCTGGCACCCCAGCGGAAAATTTGACTTTTGAAAATATTTAGGTACAAATTCTTAAATTGTTGGTACAAATTATAGTACGATTGATGGTTAAAAAAAAATAAAAAATTCGAACATTAGGGTGCCAGGGTTACCCACCTGACAAACGTAGGAACAATAAAAACTAAAAAAATCTCAAAAACTGAAAATAATAATTATACGCTGATTGTACCGGCGCATTCTAATTGCAACCATAAATGATATTTTTTCCTAGTAGTGGAGGCCGCGGTTTTTATACAATACGCACGAGGGCGATTGTTTGACAAAAATAAAAAATAAAAATTATAACATTAGTGTTGAAAGTGAAGCTTGACGGACTAATGATGTTAGCATTAATATAATAAGTAATAACACGACAATATGATTATGTATAAGTATAATATATAATAACGTACAACTGGACAATTAACCTGTGACTATACACACACACCGCGTGCACTCGGTATGACAGCGTCTGTGCAAGTGATTATTACATACATCAAAGGCCTTATTTATATGAACAATCGAGGCCATCCCGTATCCGTATATAATATAGAAAGCGATAGTAAAGGTGTTACACAGCTATATCGTAACTGCATAAGTATCTATTAGAAAACGACATTGTACACGCACGTGTGTTTACATGGTTTGAATACTAATATTAATTGTATATTTCAACAATTAGTTTTCGATCCACCAATAATATATTATTATAATTATAGGTATCATTGTATGTTCGGTGAAGACGATGCTCGAAAGCCGTGAAAAATGGGACGCAGTGTGCAGTTACGTGGTCAACGTTCTCAAAATAAGAGAGGAAGAGGAACGTCAACGTCAGCGGGTTCAACGTCAGCAGGTTCCAGCAGATAATTAGTATTCTGTAATTAGTAATTTTGTTGTGGCCCCAAGGGTAATCTTGAGGGGATAGAGCCCCCTTTACTGTGTAAATAATAATATTGTGAGGACCAGTGAGTGGGAGATTGGCCCACCACTGTCCAATGTTGTTTGGTACGTTGTTTAATAAACGGCTCTCGGCCTCCTGGGGAAGGATTACCGAAAGGCAAAGTACCCCCCAGTTGGTCATGGAAAGCACATGCAAAAAAAAAAAAAAAAAAAAAGGTATCATTGTATGTTGTCCATGCAACGTAGTCGAACCACTCGAACCTACAATGTTAAATTAGTGATAGCTAATAAATTATTACCCATCAGTAATTTAATACTTATCGGCTACCACTAATTATACATAGGTACCTATCTAGGTAGTGAATGACGAGATACTAGTGGTCAATTTCTACTTGCTAAACATATTATTTAATAATATTAAGCCCAGTATTATTTACTGACTGTTTATGAAAGTTTCACTATTATACCATTGAATTCTAAACATTAAAATATTTTAAAAAACATTACTGGCATATAATACGTATAATGTATATGACTAGCAAAACCTAAATTATATTACATTTAAAACATAACTAGGCACCCATCAACTACCCTAATACCTACCTATTTTATTAGTCAGGTAATAGTATTTACATTTTAAGCTAATAGACGATACCCAAATTAGGTATTTAATATTATAACTACTTTTATATCAGAATATTTGTATCCCCAACCCGTCACCTACTTAATATACAAAACAAAAATAATTTTGGATTATAGAATATTATAACTTACTTAGAGTTAAGTCAACAGTCACAAAAAAAAAACTAAAACACAAATAATATGCATTTATGTTTGTCTTAGCATGTTTAAAACCACAACAATATATTATGTATAAGAATAAGTAGGAAATGTAGTAAGCCAGTTACTACGTAGTAATACCAATTTCATGAGTGCATAGTCATTATAATATACGATAGACCGGCATAACCAGATATTAAGGACATTAGGGTTCAAAAATAGGTGGTTGTAATATTTTACAGGAACACTGAGCACACACAACGAAATCCAAATATAAAAGAGTAAGGTGGTTATTTTATAATAATCACAGGGAAAACACTGAGTGCACACGTCGAAGTTCAAACGGAAAAGAGTAAAATGATTATTTTAATAATCTAGTAATTTAGTAATTTAATAATTTAGTAATCGTATTTTGGTAATGCGTTCAGTCGTAAATGCGTAGGCTGGAATAATGACCACACAAATCACATCGGTTCTAACTACTGTTCCACTATCTTCATTTAAAATCGGTGTACATATTATAATTAACACTACTCAAATGTCAGAAATGTTCTGTATCAACTTAGAAAAAATTAAATTCAAATGTTTTTTTACTAGATTATCAAACGACTTGGCATTCAATTCAACATTATGTCATGCATTTATACAATAATTATACAATGTTAAATACTTTTGATATATTTTGTGCTCTAGTACCTATGTAATAAAATATGATTACTTTTAAAAATTGATGTTAAATTTATTTAAAATTTTATGATCCTATGAGTCCTATTTAATTTTGATAAATGTATGCATATTATGATTGTATATTTTGAACTGTTTACAAAGTAACATACATTAATGGTTCATAGAGGAGTACCTACGTATTTATGCATATTATGGTTGTATAAAACTGTTGTACAGATGTTGAAAAGTGATGTTATATAGATGTTTCATGAAATACATCTCTGCGGTAGAATTACAATCGCAGGAATAGATGTTTTAAGCTGTTCTACAGATGTTGAAAAGTGACGTTTAAAAGTTTCATGAAGGACATCATTGCGGTAGAAATAAGATCATGGGGATGTTAAACGTACTTCGATGGAACGCAATCTGTGATGTTACATGTTCCAAAATAACATCCTGTTGACATTGCTAGATCAAAATATTATATAGTGGGGAGAGTCTTGATACAGTATCTATAGGCGTGGGGTACGGGGAACCTCATATATCCTGGGAGCCCGAATCGGCCTGTTTTCAGACGTTTTCACCCATTAGTGCAAGCACCTTCACGCCACTCTGTGTGACAATATTTGGACTTAGAAAAATTATTGAAGTGTAATAATAAAATTCACAATTATACAACAACTGTTTATATCATTTATTCATAAACCACGACTATAACATCAGAAAAAGTGTCTTCTACCTGCAGCGTTAACGTACTGGTAGCCACTTGTCTATTATTTATACTACAATAGTACGTCGCCTCAGAATGAAAAGGTTCTAAATCAATTTTTTTGAAAAATGGTTTTTTTGCATATAATCATTTATAATTTTTTGTTGTATAATTCAATCTTGAAATCGGATCGATCCGTTGATTATTCAATGAGATACAGAGAATGAAAAGGTTCTAACTCATAAAAACGTGAATGATAAGCGCGAAACCGAGAAATATCAGTTACAACCTTTTCATTCTAAACAATAATTAAGAATGAAATAGTTCTAAACGGTATTAAATGTAATATCTCAGAATGAAAAGGTACCGTTATAATACGGTTATACCACTGGTACAATATAAATTATTATTGTGCCATAATAAAATATTATTCCAGCATTCCAGCATAAATTTACCGTCTATTTTTGTTTTGTTGAGGTGATAAGGTAGGTAATACCTACATGCCACATGTATATAGTACCTACTTTAGTATTATAAGAAATGGTACATTTAAATTTGAATTACGTTTTTGACATTTTTCATTATTGTGAATTATGATTTATGCCGTTTAATTTATATTGTTGCGTTTTCAATATACCCCCCTTCCCTACACTAATTTATTGCGCCAATGGACCATACAATTGTAACTTATTACTTATAGTAGGTATGTCCAGGCACATACACAGCAAAAAAAATTCCGGGGGTGGGGGGACCCCCCGCCCACTTCATATACGGGTATGTAATAATACTTAACTTAAAAACTAAAAATATTGCATAATAAAAAAATGTATAATTTATAACATAGTTTACACTAGAAGTTGGTATCACTGCATAGAAAAAATTATTCAAATCAGAATGAAAAAGTTCTAACTAAATAAATAATTTTTATTTTCAGAATGAAAAAGTTCTACACGTAAAACCTTTTAATTCTAAAACTAATATTTTGGTTTTTTATGATTAACTCAGTCAATAATTGAGGAAAGACAAATTGCAGATAAAGTTGTGTTCTTTGGAACTTTCTTGATATTGCATACAATTTTCACGATTTAGTAATTATGGTGAAAAAAGTTATTCAATGTCCTACTTAAAAACGTTCCCCTGAACAATTACATAAATTGCGTTAGAACCTTTTCATTCTGAGACGACGAGTAGGCACCGAGCGTACCAGCACGTTACAGTAATAACAAAACCGGAATTCGCAGTATATTTGAATTAAAAAAAAAATTTGGTTAAAATGTCGAAGACTCTAAAATAAACGTGACCGCGGTATATGAATTATGAAGTAACGAAAAAGTCATACAAATATAGTATTAAATCGCCAGTTTTACTTATGATGCATTTAAGTAGGTATAAGTAACGATGATTTATACAATTATACCACAACTTAACATAGTTTGGTCTTATACGTCATTATAGATATGTTCAAAAATTAAAATTAATACAAACCAATATATTTTGAAGAATTGAGTAACTTTGGCGGTGTTACTTTGCAACTTGAGTTCTCCGAGTTTTCACCATGATTTGACGTTTTTTACGATGGAATATCCGGTAACCCCTTATTGGTTACCTATAAGACACGACAAACGGATACGAAATTAATATATTGAGATCAAAACCTAATAGTGAACAGAAGAAAACAATAAAAACACAATTTTAAAGTAGGTTAATACTGTCGTCGACTATAACTTGGCGCAACAGCTACGATATGTGGCGGTGTGGGTAAGTTTTCAAGTTTTTCACGTCATTATGAGAACATATTTTAATAATTAATAGCTCAAATTTATTTCGTGTAATGGTGTAATCTCGTGTGTATGTCGTAGCTACTTCGTGAAATCGATCTTTTCCTGAAAAGATGACCATTTCATGAAATGGAAACGGATATTTTACACTTCGGGAAATTCGAAAATATTTCACAAAATGGTCCCTTTTTCATGAAATGGTCACTCCAATTCAACATCGTGTCATTTATTTCACAATCTGGTCGCTCACTTTGTGTACTGGAATACAAAATTCACACGTCAAGTTTGATTACCCATATCCATTATTATTTATTTAATGTACATACTAAGTATACTTATTTATGACTTCTACAATACCATAAGTATAGATTATATTGTAAAGTTAAATTAAATGTATATTATTACCTATACATAGTATATACTTTATGACTATTTATATCACATTAATATATTGTTCATATTATAATAATTTTAGATTCTGAGTGAAACGATGAATGTATTGATTTTACAATGATGTGTTTTTTTTTTATTTCAACAACATTTATAAATAAATGGTTGACATTTTCATACGGAAAAACTGTAAATACTTCACACAAAACAAAAAAAAACAAGATTTAAATGAATTTGTATATTATTATTTATTACTAGGGCTGGGATTTTAATGCCCCAAAAATTTTAAAAATTTCAAAAAATGACCTTAAAAATGCAAAAATGACTTAAAAAACTCAAAAAATGCATTTAAATTATATTTATTATACCTTAAAAATTGGAAAAAAAAATTTTAAATAAAATTAATGTATTTTAGATTCTGAGTTGAACGATGAATGTATTGATTTTACAATGGTGTGTGTTTTTTTTTAATTTTTTAATTTTTTTTTGTGTCTGTAATCACGTTTTAGGCCAGTAAAAATGCTTGGATTATCTTCAACAGTAGCTTTTCTGATAGGAAAGTGAACCTAGTTGGTACTTTGGGGGGGTCAAAAGTATAAATTTCCTAGTTGTTTTCAAAAGCAGAGTGAAAAACAAAATAAAAATTAGGAAAAACGGGAATTTATACACTAAAATCTGTTTTTGAAAAAATCGATTTTGGTTTTTGGTGCAAGTTTTAAACAAATGACCGTAGTACTGAATGTTTATATTAGAATTTTCTATACACGATAACATTTTCAAAATGTTTTGGTTTATTTTGAACTGTTTAGGGACATTTTAATTTTCCATTTTTTTTAGTTTTTTTTCTAAAAATATCAATAAAATTTTATTTGTTGTTTAAAAAAGCTTGAAAATTTAATACAAGGCTCCAAGTATATTGTTACAATGGCGTTTGAAAAATATTAAAAATCCTTAGAAACAGTTTTTTTTATGAGCATTTAAAGTTCAAAAATTGACAAAATATGGAAAAATCACGAAAATTAGCAAATTATTTTGAGTTAATAATTCGTAAAAATTTTTCTTTTTAAATCTAAGGTTTTAAAATGTAATACAAGATTCCTTATAAGATTATCTACCTTTATCAAAAAAAAAATGTCTATTAGAAAATCAAATTAAATTTTTATAAGCGATTGAAATTCAAATTTTTACAACATTGGATTTCTCAAGTAGCGATTTCCTTATTTTGTTGTAATTCAAAAACGAATGACTGTAAATACATGAAAACTTCACTGTATATTTATATTTTTCCGATACCATATCTGACATGTTATTTGAACGACGTTCTTCCCACAAACACTGAATTATATAGCTTTATAGCCACTGTATATAATATGGTTGTCACATCTTATTTATCTTTATGACCTACGTGGCTACATCGTGGTATAGTAAGTTCGAAGTCCAACGACAATGATAAAGTACACTTACACGAATGATGAAAAATGCCTACCTTTAAAATAATTGCAATAATACAAAAACGTATATTTTAAAACGACGACTTCTTATAAAATTTATCTTATTTTTGGGTAAGAAAGAATGAATGAGACTGTAAAATAAAATATGTTAAAATTATATATATGTATAGGTGATAAAGATGTAGACAATATCAACAAACCATTAACTCCGACTAAAACTTACGGAAGATCGAGAAATGAAAAGACTGAGCTTATGTTTCCAAGCCCATCTTCTACTACAGATACCCCTAAAAGAAAAATTATAAATGACTTAATAAATATGCCAACACCAAATTCAAAAAGGTTGATTTACTCGGATGAAGATGACACACCAAGAAAAAAAAAGTTAAAATTAAAAATAGATCAACAAAAAATTAAACTACGTAATAAAAATATCCAAGTTTGTAAATTAAAACAACGTGTAACAACATTTAAGACTCGTAACACATTACGAAGTCTTATGTATTCGCATCAATTTCGATCAAAAAATGCTAGAGCAATCGTAACAATGCAACTTAGAAATAAGAAAATACCTTGGACACTAGAAGAAAAAAATATGGCTTTGACTTTGTTCTACAAATCCCCAACAGCCTACAATTTTTTAAGGCTACAAAATATAAACTTACCAGCTCCATCGACCATTCGTCGTTGGATCGGACAGTCAAAATTTTTACCTGGCTTAAGTGGCACATTTTTTAGCCACATTAAAAAAAAATTTGAACATAAAACAAATAATGAAAGAAGTTGCAGTATAAGTTTTGACGAAATATACATAAAAGAATTTTTAGAATATTCAAAAGACTATGCCTTCATTGAAGGATTTGAAGATTTTGGACATTATGGTCGAACAAATAAAAGTGCGAATTGTGCGAACTATTCGCCGTGGAAATTTCCAGTTGCGTACTTTTTGGCTCATTCAGGAGTAAAACATAAATTACTAAAAGATTTAATAATTGATGTCCTAAGTGAATTATTTAAAAGCGGATTGTGTCCTAAAGTATTAGTTTGTGACCAAGGCACAAACAATCAGAGTGCATTAAAGTCGTTAGGTGTAGATGAAAACAATCCTTATTTCTTTGTAGAAAATAATAAAATATATTCAATTTTTGATGTTCCCCACTTAATAAAAAGTTTAAGAAATAATTTAATAGGTTGTAGTTTTGAAAAGGACAATATGACAGTTGCAGTTTTTAGTGATATTGAAGCAACATATGAAATAGACAAAAAAAATATAAAAAGTAAAGCTCTCTTAAAAATCACTGAAGCTCATATCAACCCAAGTTCATTTCAGAAAATGAGAGTAAAATTAGCCGTTCAGTTATTTAGCCACACTATGGCGTCTACTATTCGTACTTGTATTGAAATCAATGAATTAAAAAGTAAGACAGCAAAAAACACAGCTGATTTTGTAGATTTTATTGATAAATTGTTTGATTGCTTGAATAGCAGAACATTGTATAGTTCAAATCCATACAATTGCGGATTATCTGATTCCATTATTGTAAAACCATTTTTGAATGAAGCTATAAAATATTTTATTAATTTACAAAAAAATAAAAAAGGCAAAATTACTAAACCTCCATGTTTTAAAGGCATTATACAAACGATAACAGGCATTCTTCATTTTTTTGAGGAAGAAAAATCCAATAACAACGCAATCAGTTTTATATTAACTTATGGGTTAAACCAGGACGAAGTAGAAAAATTATTTAGTATTTTTCTACAAAAAGGTAGCTACAATAAGAACCCAACAGCGAGAACGATTAGAACGTCATTTAGAAGTACTTGTATATTTTCATTATGCACTTCTAAAGGGGCAAATTGTGAAAATATTATTGAAAATATCGATTGCCAAACAAACAAACAAGACGTGACGATTTTTCTGGAAGGAGAACAGATAATGAACATCGAAAATGATCAATCGTCAGATACGAATTCAGAATGCAGTTCTATTGATGCAGTTTTATCAGTTCAAGAAAATTTAAACACAATACCTGTCACATTAGAGGATTGTTCGGTGACATATTTCGCTGGATATCTAGCATTAAAATGTATCAAAAAATTTAATTGTGAATATTGTAAGGATCAATTAATTATAGAGAAAGATTTAAATGATAAGAATCAAATACTTATTATAAATAAAAATTATTCATCATTTAACACGGGACTTAAGTCACCGGCGAAAATATTTAATGATAATATAATCGATAATATTTTAAATATTTTTGAAAACAATTTTAACAACGTGAAACATAAAAAAAAAAATCAGGAATAATTTAACCAACAAAATACAAAGCAATGAGAAAATTAAAACATGGGTTAAACTTAATGCCAAATGTGTTGAACATAAATTATATATTATAGAACAACTTTTGATTTGTAAAATATTTAAAAAAAACTAAACTTTATGCAACAACACCAAAATTAGCGAAAATCGAAAAATTAAAAATTTTAAGTCACATTTAGAATACTTAACTTAAAATAAGATATTTAAAGCTTATTTTTATACAATACATTATATTATTATATTCAATAAAGATTATATTCGATACTTATTATTAAGTATCTAACAGTTTATGACACATGACATTAATATTATTATACATAAAAAATAATATGAATTTTGTTTATAATATTTTTATTTTACTTTGTAAGGGGGGCTAATATAATATAATCAATGGTATAACTTGCCTTAGGTTAGATTATTTATTTAAGTTTACGTGTGTATTTTTAAAAACAATTGACTAGGTACCTCTATTAACCGTTTGATTTACATGTAGGTATATTATTATTTTTTACGTTTTATATGGCATAATATTAGTTATTTAAGTTTACGTGTGTTATTTTGAAAATCAATGACTTGAAAAATAAATTTCATATTTTTTTTATTCAAGCATTTAGTGTTTAATGTATGCTTTTTTATTTAATTATTAATACTTTTCAATATTTTAGTTTTTTATTCTACAAATGTCAATAAAATTGTCTTCGTTAGGTCAAAAACTTACAATAGTACCTACATTTTAATAACATAGTCATTCTATACTAGCTCTATTCAGAATAAAGCAGCGTACACACTTGTAATATTTGCGCGTATTAATCAAAGGCTTTGATGCGGCTAAATTTAAACTAACTGGGCGGTCTGATAATTTAATATATAGATATATTTTTAATATATCAATATTATTGTCGTTGACACCGTGCGCCAGCCGTATGCTCGAACGCTGTGGATTCTTATTTTAATTAATAGTTATTTACAAATACATCAACGACACCTATCGAGCGCCGATAACACTAAAGTGTTTGCTTCCATTTCGTCCTATAGCATGGCCTATCTGTATATTATAAAATCAATGCTAATAGAAATATATTATTAATTATTATTTATTATTTATTTTTTGACTAAATATATTACAGGTTTATTGTTGGACGACCGGCCCAAATTTGACAATTTAGACCGGCCCAGGGGGATATTTCCCCCAAGCCCCCCTAGCCAGTCCACCCCTG
>CARXXK010000395.1:0-126805 GCA_949089665.1 Macrosiphum euphorbiae | reverse complement strand
TATATTATATATATAACAATTATTTACCTACACATTTTTATTTTTTAAATTTATGTATATTTAACTTTACTCTATTAATAAATAAAAAGGCAAGTGGCACTCGGGGACTGCCGCGATAAAGCTATTGCATATTAAATAGGTAAATAAGAAGTTGATATAATTTTAAATTTTTTTATTATTCTAGTTATTTAGGAATTTGTATCATAGAAACTATAGGCTTATGATAACTAAAATATGAAATATAAGTTTGAGATTTAATATTCTCCAAATATCTGGAAAATACGGCGTCGATGGGGGTCTCATATTTTGTAGTAGATTCTTGTGGATCATTATTTATACGTACATTTAATTTTTCTAAGAGAAACGTTGTTAGTCGCTCTGATTTTTTATCAGCGAAGTTAATGTTGAAATCGCCAGCCAAGATAAGTGGAAATTTATGGGAATTTCCACCAAGTATTTTTGACCCTTCTACAGTGTACTCCAGTAAAGTGCGATGAATAAAATATTCTACCTCGTCCAATTTTGGATTTGGAGTAATGTAAATGACTACAATGACTATTTCTAGGCCATTTTGCAGTTTGCATAAGCACCCACAAATATCTCCAACATTTGAGTGTCTAACATTTAAATCTACAACATTTGCCACATTTATATCAATATTCGGAGTCATATTATTGATAGTATCATTATTATTTTGGTAAATGGTTACCCCACCCTTTGAAACAGTATCTCGTTTGAAATGAACGATGCAATTGAAATTAGGTATGTCAATCGGATAGGTAATCATTTGAGTGATGCATGTTTCGCTTGGAAGTAACACATTTGTTTGTCTAGTTACGTAATCTTGTAAATCGTATTTGTGACTGTTAAGACTTTGGCAATTGAAAGTCATTATTGAAACTCCATTTCTATTTCTAATAAAATCTAAGACACTTTAAGCTTTTGTCTGCACACAATTCAACGATAGTCTTTTAAATGCAAAATGGGTATTTAAGGATTATAGTATAAACAGAATAAACAGAAAACTTCAATTAGCTATAACTCTGAAAGTAAGTTCGTGCGCCAAATTCTGATTTCAGCATCATTTTTTTCGTCAAAAATATGACTAAGTTCCCGCAAAAAATGTCCATAAAAAGGGGTGTCCCGTAAAGTAGAAATGTTCCAAATATTGATATTTAAAACAATTGTAAAAAATCAGCCATTTTACTTAAATAAGTGTTTTTACCATATAAATTTTTCTAAAAATCAGATTTACAAATTGGCTATATTGAATATTTCGAAAAAAAATTTTATCAATTTTTAAGTTTTTTATTTTCAGTATTAAAAAATAAAAAATAAAAAATGTATTCTAAAAATGTAGCGCAAGTGTCTACGAATTATATTCAAAAGAAATTTTTTAAAAAAATTGATTAGAACAAAAGTTATTTCATTTGTCAGAATATCAGATCTCTGTGGGACACTCTGTATAATATATATAATGTGTAGGTATATATGTATTTTTATAAAATACTCACTAATTTTCTTGCACTATTTCTTCACCAGATGCACTTCCTTCACTTTCCATTTTTTTTTTATATTATATTATATTATAATAACACTTCCAGCATTACCCTGGTGTGCACAAATTTGACAAAATGAGTTTGTTTTGTTGGTAGATAAGTGAATAATAAAATAATAAATTAATAAAAAAAAAAAGATAACGCAGCATGTCTCATACACTGTGTAATTTTATCATATCCAGATATAAATGTATA
This sequence comes from Macrosiphum euphorbiae, assembly GCA_949089665.1. Classification (NCBI taxonomy): domain Eukaryota; kingdom Metazoa; phylum Arthropoda; class Insecta; order Hemiptera; family Aphididae; genus Macrosiphum; species Macrosiphum euphorbiae. Next base: position 125,051 of record CARXXK010000395.1, on the reverse strand, counting down.
TTATATAGGTAATATGAACTGTATAATTATAGGTACATTATTATACCTTGCAAATATATCTGCAAACAATAGCCGCCGATAATAGACCTTTGACCGCAGATAGCACGGTATTACAATACGGGTCGCCGCGCGGTAGGCAGAGAGGGGGATTACGGGATTCCGCAGGTAGTGGTCACGCTTTTTCGTTACGAAAAATTTTTTTTCAGTCACCACACCAGGCCTGCGATAAAAGCTATGCAATAGCTTAAAAACAATTGTATACCTATTATGATAATATTATTTTTATAGTTAAATCTGATTATGTACATTTTCAATAGACGAAATCATTATAATATTTTATAATATGATGTAGGTACTTGGTTATTATTTTGTTAGTGGATATGTGTGTGTTATTTATATATAATTTATACATACTTGCGAGTAAATAGAATATCTACATGACTACATCCAATTATTTTTTTACAATCATTAAATTTCAATTAGTGGTTTTAATAAGGTGTTTATTATTTTTATTTATTTTTTATCCAGTATACAACATTTTTTCCAGTGGGAGTGCTTCGCTTTCAACATAGGTATAGTATCTTATCTTTTAGCAAATTGGGTCAAGATGGTAAGTATTTCAAAGAGGTAATTTTTCAACTTTCTCAAAAGTTATTAATTAATGCCGCAGGAAAAACTACTAATTACGAAAAACCGCTATAAAAAGGATTTTAATTTCGAACGCTTTGTTTATCACCTTAAAACCAAATTAAAAATTGTGACGAATTTAAAAACACTTACTAAAACCATTCACATTCTATAATTAATAATTAAAATATACTAACTGATCCCGTGCACTTCGTTTCCCATTAAATGTACCAACTCTATATGACTCAAACATTGTTCAATGCGTTATTTAATATTCGATGTATGATGTTCTAGATTTATCTTAACTTTTCTGTTACCCGGAATAAGAATTCTGTTTTGCAGCAGTATATATGGGGAGTTATTGATTCCGCCGAAACTACCTGTTTAGAAAAAAGGTTTATATCGATTCCGCCGGCTATTAATTCCGCCGACTACTGTTTAAAATATCTACAAATCGATTCCGCCGGCTATTAATTCCGCCGGCTACTGTTTAAAATATCTACACATCGATTCCGCCGGCTACTGTTTATTCCCCCCTCTTGTTATAAAATTATTTAAATTAATATAATAAATAATTAAATAATTAATTATTTTAATAAATTGTTTTATTATAAAATATTAAAAATCCTTAGTCACAATTTTTATTATAAGAATTTAAAGTTCAAAAATTGACAAAATATGGAAAAAATCACGAAAATTACAATTATTATCATTTTATACATTTTATACAATTTAGATTATACATTTTAATATTTTATAATATATTCACATACACATATTAATCAGAATATATACATTTAAGTTTTGAATTATACAATTATTATTAACATTTTATACAATTTAGACTATTCATTTTAATATTTTATAATAAAACAATTTATTAAAATAATTAATTATTTAGTTATTTATTATATTAATTTAAATAATTTTATAACAAGAGGGGGGAATAAACAGTAGCCGGCGGAATCGATGTGTAGATATTTTAAACAGTAGCCGGCGGAATTAATAGCCGGCGGAATCGATATGTAGATATTTTAAACAGTAGCCGGCGGAATTAATAGCCGGCGGAATCGATATGTAGATATTTTAAACAGTAGCCGGCGGAATCAATAGCCGGCGGAATCGATATAAAATCGGCGGAATCGATATACGCCCGTATATATTATCAGGTACTAGGTAGGCAATCTACCTGCGGTAGATCGCGGACCCCGTGCTGTTTGTACGTAAGTGTATGATTTAACTCAAAAAGTACCAAAGTTATACCAAGTTTGACATTTTTACTAAATTCCAACTACCTATAAATCCAAACCTAACCTAACCCTACTAAAATCCGATGAATAAAAAAAACCAAATTTAACCCTTTTTAAATTAGCGTATCTTCTTCCCAAAGGTCTAATCTATACACACCATCATTCATTTTTATATAAGATATATTGACAAAAAATAATAATACAAATCAATAAACATGTCCGATTAACCAATAGCAACCAATATAATATAATACACCATAGAGTCAATAAAGACAACGGTATCGAGTTCAAATCCCAGACATCTATAAATAATTTTTGCAGTTTTTCTAATTATTCGGTTGACTTTTTAAAAAGTTTCTTTCTTAAAAACCTTCACTTGGCAATTATTACGAACATCTTAAAAAAAATTTGGGACAAATCGGACCAGCCGTTCTCAATTGATGAATTGTTATACATTTTTGGCTCTATTTTTATTCATATACCTAGATTATAAAATATCCATACAAACCGTCTCCAGTAAGAATCGTTTTTCGTTTTATTATATCATTGAATTCAAATTTAATACAATCCATCATACAGTGACCCACTTGTAACCTACTGTACACCAGAGCGACATCCACTTAACCCGCTTTTTTATATTATTATATACACGTGGTATCCATAAGAAATAAAATATTCACATAACCAAAATGTTTTTTTTTTATAATTTTGTGGCTGAAAATGAAATAAAACGTTCAAACCATGGAGATACCGCCGACCGTTTGCTATCGACGGATAAATACACAACATATATAATATTAATATTAATATAATATAATATTAATATTAATTTAAATTTGTTTGAAATTCCAAATCGATTCTTTAATTTTACGTCAGTATATTAAATACAATTATTGTACAATATGCAATATCACTTGCAACATCTTACTGAATGGACTGCAAGAATCATAAACACAAAATCGATTATGGTAATGATCAGAAAAATCGTGAAAGCTGGAAATCTCAAAGGTAAGTGAGCACTGTAATTGTCGACGGTCGACCTAACTAATTTTACAACTCATCAGGGCCGTTTTAAACATTTAGCAAACCATGGCTACATAATTTGCACCTCAAACACATTAAAAAAAATTATTTCTTTAAATGTACCTATAAGGTAACTACTTTTGTGACTCATATATGCAGTTTTGCTGCAAAGTGATTGTAACAAAGTGATTGTAACAATAACCAAAATTATAGATTCTATTTGACCTATGAGACTCGCTGAATGTGGGGTACCGATTTTGGAAAATTGTTCGCGCCTGTTGTAAGTCGAATGTTGGATAATTGTCCTAATGAATAGGGTTTATGATAACGCGTTTAGTAATATGAATTTAAGATTGAGATAAGGTTTGATGCTTTGGTGGGAATGTTTAAAAGTTTGAGTGTCTTGCTATCAGTCATCAACGGTGTAAGTACGCATACTATTTTACATCTCTTTTTTGTGGTTTTTGGGTCTGTCCCAAAGTTTGAAGTAAAAAAAGGTGGGTAAGTGGGTATCGCTATGCTGTACAGTAGGTTACAAGTGGGTCACTGTATAATGGATGATATTAAATTTGAATTCAACGATATAATATCATTGTATAAGAAAAACGATTCTGAGCGGAGACGGTATGTCAGTATAGGTATACGACATATTATATACATATCTATGGTACTAAACCAAATTTTGACCTATAATAGGTACCTATAATAAATTCCAAATTAATCATATCACAATATCCATTAGGTACTTATAACGCGTTATACATAAAAAAAAACCGTGATACTATCATAGATATATAAAAGTACACTTTAGAAGTTTCAACTACCCACGAATAATATTATTCAATCACAACAAAATAACTAAAATAGTTATTCTAGGTTTTTTTTTTATGTAATTTCGTCCAAATTTGAATTTAAAATGTCTGTAAAAAATAACTGTGTTCATATATTTTTTAGATTTTTTGGTTACAGTATGAACTATTTATGAGAACCTTTGTTTTAAATTTGCAATCCTTAGCTATAAAAACTGAACATTTTATAATTTATTAATTACGATGATTAATAATTTTCGAGATTTTAAAAAATTCTGTCAAAATTCGATGTTTAAATGCTTATAAAAAAAATTGTGCCTATGTATTTTTAATATTTTTCAACTGATATTGTAACAATATATCAGGAGCCTTGTATTAAATTTTTACACCTTTTGGCCCAACAGATAAAACTTTATTGATATTCATAGAAAAAAAAACTAAAAAAATTGAAAAATGAAAATATCCGTAAACAGCTCAAAAAGAGTCAAAATATTTTCAAAATTGTATGGTGTATAGGAAATGCTAATATAAACATTCAGTGAAATTTTCATGTATCTATAGTTATTCGTTTATGAATAACAACAAAATAAGGAAATCGCTACATGAGAAATCGAGTGAACATCCAATGTTGTAAAAATTTGAATTTCAAACGCTGATAAAAATTTAATTTGACTGTCCGGTAGAGATTTTTTATTGATGAAGGTAGACAAACTTATGAGTAATCTTGTATTAGATTTTCAAATCTTAGATTCAAGAAGAAAAATTTTTACGAATTCTTAACTCAAAATAATTTGCTAATTTTCGTGATTTTTCCATATTTTGTCATTTTTTGAACTTTAAATGCTTATAAAAAAAAATTGTGACTAAGGATTTTTAATATTTTTCATCTACCTTTGAAACAATATGCTAGGAGCCTTCTATTTAATTTTCAAACTTTAGCATCCAACAAATAAACTGTTATTGATATTTTTAGAAAAAAATACTAAAAAAAAATGTCCCTTAACAGTTCAAAATAAATCAAAATATTTTTAAAATCTTATCGTGTTTAGAAAATGCAAGTATAAATTCAAAACGGGTTTAAATATTTTGTACATTTTATCAAACATGGGAATTGATAAGATGTTATTTGGTGTACATTTCAAGTATCTACAGCTATTCGTGTTTAAATTACAACAAAATAAGAAAATCGCTTTTTTAACAACATTTTAACTTTAAATGCTTCTAAGAAAAAATTGTGACTGTATTTTTAATATATTTTAACTGATCTTGTAACAATATATAATATTAAATGTTCAAGCTTTAAAATGTTATTGACATTATAGAAAAAAACTTAAAAATTGAAAACTGAAAATGACCGTAGGTAAACCATTCAGAACAAGTCAAATTGTTTTGAACATACGTATGAGGAACAAAGAATTAAGTATTTAAGCTTTCTGACTAAACAGTAACATCATTATTAACATTTATAGAAAATCAACTAAAAAAAAAAAATCAAAACATCTATAAATCTCCTAATACGAGTCGAAATATTTTGAATATTTTATCATGTATATAAAATTATGAAATAATCATTTGCTACAAATTTCAAGTACATTTTTAATGTGTACACACTACAAAATTCCACAAAGAAACTAAAAAATATAATTTAAATAGTAGATTATAGATATAATTTAAGTATACCTTATTATTTTTATTTTAAAATTGTTAGTATAAATTATGAAAAAACATTCTTATCAAATAGGTATTCAAAATAACAAAAATATTTAAAACAATACACGTGCCATCATAATTTACACAAAAATTTGTTCATATTACTATTAACAATGAGTACTACTGTAAGCTGATTAATGATAATGATGTGGTCTATCGACAACTACTCCACCATAAATTTGTACTCCATTTCTTGACAATCTTTCCAAGGTCCAAGTATTGGTGTTAGGGTTGTAAATTTCAAAAGTATCAACACTAGGTTTTCTGTCTCCGCCAAAAACATACAATAAACCATCTAATACGGCTACTCCTATAAGATAATGTATTTTAAATTCAATATATTTTTACAAAGGTCGCCCTAAAAAATATAATTGTCATAGTTCCTACTCACCTGGGAAACATCGGCATAAATTCATATCAGCTATAGAAGACCAAACTCCATCACTTGGTCTATAAACCTCAACACTATTAAGAATCTTTCCATTAAAGCCACCAATTGCGTACATAAGACCATCCAAAACTCCTACACTAACACCATAACGACACTCAGACATTTCTGCAACTGGAGTCCATATGTCAAGTGTGGGATCATAATATTCAACAGATTTCAAATGGTTACCATTATAACCTCCAACCTACACAATTTAATTAAATAAAATGTAAAATAAATAAATAAATAATAATATGATATATTTATTCACAGCGTATAGACGATTATTGAGTACACCAACACCAAATGAACGTCTCTCAATTGTCATACTAGACACTATTCTCCATTTTTGGGTAATGACATCCAAAACCTCCACACTTTTTAAAGTACTGTTGCCGTCAAATCCACCAACCTAGAATTACAAATAATATACATTTTTAATATTAAATAAGTAAAATATTTAAACTTACTGCATATATACAATCATCCAATACACCAACTCCCAAAAACATTCTACTAACTAACATGTCAGCCATTGGAACCCATGAAGGTGATTGTGAAGATACGTCAAGCATACTAACAGATTTAGAACTCGATCTATTTACACCTCCCACAGCAAACACAAATTGATCATTTATCACACAAAAACCAGCAAACCTCCGACATTCATTTATTCCTGGTGCATTCTCTCTTAGCTTGGTTGCTGGGTCATACCATTCAGTATAACACTTTGGCGATGTATAAGAGCTACTGAACATTAGAAGAACCTAATATAATTAAATCGACAAAATTATTGTGAAGATAAATTAATCAATTTGGAATCATACTTTTTGAAAACCATCAAACTGTCTAGGTTTAAACCTTATCGATTTTGGAATGGTGATATGCTGAACTGATTTTTGATGATTGAAACGTAAGGCTTCAACTAAATAATTGTTACCTAAAAAAATTATAATAATAACTCATTAAATATATAAATTTATAATGATGGCAAATTTAAGTAAATAACATACATTTAGGACTAATATTCAGAAGAGGTTCTTCATATATATTAAATAATATATCAGGCTTTAGTAATGGCAAACGTACATGTTCCATTAGTTTTGGCAAAAAATCTCTTCTATGATCTGAATCATGTTTTACCCATTTGATAACACATTCAAATACCTACAATAAAAAATATTTAAAACTAGATTAAGATATAATAATAGTTTTTTCAACCATTCAATAGTGTATAATTATCACAGGATCCCAAAAATATAATAGATCTTTAAGATCATGTGTTCCTACTGTTTATATTAAGCAAAGGAATTATTTACATAATTAATTCACAGGCTAACAATTATTTTTTTTTTGGAGATGACTCATGACTATTCAAAAACAATTACACTAGGTAAATTAAAACCCCTTCTAGTTAGTTCAATATTATAATAAAACATGTAAGTACTATAGACCTGCAAGGGCTGTAAATTTGCGGCCCGGTCCAAAAAAAAATTGTGAAAAAAAGCCATGGCCCGGTTCAAAAATAATGCTAATCTCGTAAAAAGCGGGCTTTTACACGGGCTTTAACCGGTCCATACATTTTATTCTCGAGCCCGGTCCGGCAAGGTCCAAAAAATATTGTGAAAAAAAATATAATATTATTATGGTATATATAAATAGCTTTATTATACCCACCAATCAATATATTATTATATTCATTGTGATTGTATCTACTATCCATAGAGTATACTCTATATGTATATATCTGTACCAACGTCGGTTTTTATCATTATTATTTATTATTTTAAATTGTGATTATTTATTGTCGAAGAAAAATCCTTAAAAAGCCCAGTCCAACCTTTGATATATTATTCGAAGTGCAGCCCGGCCCGGCCCGAAAAATTGTGTAAAAAAAAGCCCAGGACCTGTCTGGAATAAAATTCCAACTTAAAAAGCCCGGTCCAACCCTTTGTTTTATTTCAAAGGCCCGGCCCGGTCCAATGTAACTATGGGCCGGGCTTTCTAAGGACCTGGTCGGGCCAGCCCGACCCTTGCAGGTCTTTAGTAGGTACATGTTAGCTCTTTGTGTCGAGTTGATCTCGATGTTACAATAAATATTACTAATATTGCAGTTTGTTTACTTTTTCTTCATATGGAACAGCAAGGTCATTACAGGAGATAATCTTTACCACATCATCAGAAGATAAAGATAGAAAGTCATCACTTTTAACCACTTCTCTGAAAATAATTGTCACTATGTTATATATTATGTATTATTGAGAAATATAGAGAATTAAGTTAATGAAATTATATCTTACAAAAAATGTTTTTTAATGAACGCTTCACAACTTGATAATAATTCCGTACAGTTCTGTAAGTCAGCAAACGCTCTGATATCAATACAATTTAATGCATCTAGTTGTTTTTGTAAAAACTCAACACATGCGTAATTTACAAAATCTAATTGTAAGAGGCTTGCTGCTGGTAACAAGACCTTGAGAAATCAACATTCAACAATAATACATTTAGAGTAATTGTGTTTTATTGTCTGTAACAAATCACATTTTTAGTTATGTATACCTGTACATTTTCTTTGGTGACGATAATTTCACCCAAATAAATATAATCTAATAATAGTTGTAAGACAGTGGAATCTAATTTTCGTATATTGACGGTGTTGTTGTCGGTTTTTCCAATTTTCCGCGTTTCTATGAAATTTGAAAATTATATTTTATATTTTAGTTGCTATCTTAATTATTTAATATGAAGGAACCTTAATATATATTTATTCATAATCACTGTATAAATAATATAATCATGCTCATTTATGATGTAAATAAAATGTGGCCAACCTTAGTATTTACTTCGGCGTTACTAATCAGTGTAATACAGTGTATTATATAAAAAAAAATTAACGAATTCTGTCTATTCTACAGTGTATGAGATATGAACAATGAGAGTTTTTCTTGTAAGAAAATATGATATATTAACATGTATAAAAATAATTACTGAACATTGCACGGAAATATGGACTAGCTGCCATTAAAACATTTTTATGGCCAAACGTTGTACATCCGTCGTCTGTTTCAAATCTAATATCACATAATACTTCATTTCTAAAAACAAAAATTTGTTACTAATATTTATTTTTAATAAATCTAAAATCACCTTTAACATACTTGCGTAGAGATTGCAAATCTTCTAGTATTCTGACAGAGTGAGAGTTATTTCTAAAATTGGTTGGTTCACATTCTTTGGATGTAAGAACTTGTTTTGGATCACTTTCACTCGATGAATTATGTAAGGCATCCATTTCTTTCACCGACATAACACCTTTGAAATTATTTTAAAAATTGTGATAAATTTTAAATTTTTATATCATCGCTGACTAGCCGATTCGGCGTCCGGCGGAGCCGCAGGCCCACACACAGGGAGGAGCTGGTTAGTCAGTCGTATTAGAACAATAGAACTGAGCATTATACATTACGTATGTTTAAGACGAGCATTTTATATTATTTGTACAACTAGTTAAAGTTAAAACCCGTAATTAAATCTATATAATTAATATCGATCTAATTAAACTATAAATTATTGTAAATTATTAAATTAAATTATTTGGGTTTCATAACAATTTATTCTGTTCCATTCTACACGGGCAACCCCGTACGGCATACTAGAGATGTGAGTGGTGTAAATTTACCAGGTAAATTTTTACCGGTAAAAAAGTTTACCGTAAATTTTACCAATTTTTTTTTTACCGGTAAATTATTTTTTACCAAAAAAAAATGTTGTGTGACCCCTCTAATCAAATGAAATCGAAAACGCCTAGTCTGCATTGTAAAGAGATATATTATTTATCAAATGATAACAATACAATAATGAATAAAGTACTAATCACTGTTTAAGATAAATCTTAAACCGTGGTACTAATCATATTTTCTATTTGTTCGGTATACGGTCGATCGTCAATCGTTATAATGTTATCAGCTGTCGACCTGTGTTGTTATGACTATTTGATATTTCTATTTTCAGATACATTTTCGAGTTTCTAGTCTCTAGACTCTATAGTCTAAAGCCTATCAACAAAAATATTTTTACCAATTTCCACTTTCCAGTTGGCAAAATTACCTTAAAATTTTTTGGGTTGGACCAAAGTAGGTAAACCGAAAAAGGAACTTCTGTGATATTATCATTTGTCATATTAATATACTTGTTATAGTTTATATAGTTTGTTATAGACTATAAAATCAATATTCTGCCACCCCTACTATATATTAGAACATAAAATATCAGTATAGGTAATTAGGAAAGATTTTATAGGGAGATACCAAGAATGCAGATAATGTGATATTGATAATATACTATTATTAATACAAAAGTTAAGTCTAAATATAAATATTTTGACTTAAAAAGAAATAAAGGTTATGTGAATTTTGATAGTTTAGTTTAATTTAATTTAAATTATTTATTAATTGTAATATGAATAATTCAATATTCATATTTCATAAAATGTACTAATTACTAATGTCTAATACAGAACAATAGATATTTTAGGTTCATTTTTTAAATTTTTTGTTAATTATTGTTATTATTAGAAAGAACTAGATTTAACAAGTAGGTATACAACATTAGCACCTAGTACAAATCGTATTAACTAATGTCTAATATAAAAAATAACAATGGCTCTAAGATTTAGCTATTTTACCATTTTTACCACATTATTGGTAAATTTACCGTAAAATTTACCCGTAAATTTACCGATATTTTTTTTTACGTAAATTCTCCATCTCTAGCATACCATTGTATGCATATAGGGTTTTAGTTTTATCTAAAAATCAATCCAAACCAGTTGCAAATCTAAAGATATCCAGTTTCTGAATACATTTAGAAAGAAAATTTATGATTTAAATTGATAAGTATATTGAACATTTTTTTCAAATTTTTTCATTATACCTGTACTATTCAGTAGTCGCCCTTCGGTCATATTTTCATTTAATTAAATTATTTCTGAACTTGAATTGAGAATGTTGTAATGATATTATAGTACCATTGTTTATCAGGATATTCTACTGTATTATATTTAGCTGATAAACGAATTATATGTTGATATTTATAGCCATATTATTGACTATTTTGATTTGTTTTTTATTTCTAGTATTTTACCTTATACAGGGTGTTTCTGAAATGGATGAAGTAACTATAGTATATTGTATATACGTATTCAATGTGATGGCCCAATTAAGATTTTTTTGAAATTTCCAAATCTTCAAAATCTTGGTTAATACAAATTTATAACATTATGTTAAATGTAAATATAAATAGTCAAGTTGTATTTTTTCAAAATTCTCATAAGAATCGAGGTATCACATCATTTTCGGGCTTGTCGTGCTCGAATTTCCGACTAAAAAAAAAAAATTGTGTGGCACATCGCGATTTGTATGAGAACACTACAAGATAAACAGTGGTGGTCGAGCCACAATAATAGACCGTGCGCCCGGTCAGCTTATACTTCGGGGCAACACTCACACACCGACCGAAATGTGTATCAGTGTGTACCTATATTAGGTATAGCAACTCAGGAGAAGTGGACGGGTTCGACGATCAAAACTCCGCTAGTATGCGGTGAATGTGTTGTAGGTGTGTATATGTGTGTGCGTGTACTTATAACTAAGATAGATAGGTAAGTGGTAACTCAAATAATGGTAACTAAATCGTGTAATGCACTAAAGGACATATTATAATAAATATCAAAAATATATAAACATAATAATAATATGGTACCCTTCTGGCACGAAGAATAATTGTATACAAATTTAGCCCATTTGGATCAACAAATAGATACCCATGATAAAAAAATAATTACAAGCATGAGCGATGGGCTTGCTCAGCCAATTGATTTAACAATAATAATAACAGTAATAATTAGGTAATGATAATTCAAAACTCACAGGGTTGTGGATCGCAGTCTGTCCAGCTGGTCCCGTACCTATACTATAATAATAATTAAAATAATAAAGGCTCGCGGAGATCAGCGTGAACTGACAATAATACAAAATAGAATCAGTGGCAATTAGCGCACACGTAACAATAATAAGAGTATAAACGGCGATATGAAAAATAATAATATTTAATATTAATAATATTTGCGGTCACAAAATAAATAATATATGGCGATTAGCGACCTTGATTATACAACATAATATTAAGAGCACGATTAGCGCACACCAAAAAATTAATATAACTTTTATATAATTATAAAAAGTGACGATTCGAGCCCACACAATAAATATAATAAAAAAAAAATACCGGTAATTCGTGAATAAGCAATATATAATAAAGAATCTCGCACTTATTTTTATTGCGCACTTACAAACAACAATATTAATTTAACAGCGATTTGCGCCACGGCAGAAAAGTGTGAGTTCCTCCGTTGACATATCTTGACGGACTGACGACGGGGCCGCAGTGTTAAACCGGGGGACCGGTGGCGCCTGGTAACGCACCGAGCGTAATCTACGGTTATATTATAATACACAACAAGGAATGGTACAAAGATAAGACATGTAATAACGAATATTATTGTGTATGTGTGTGTATGTGTGTTGGTCGGCGGAATATACTAACGAGTAGGTATAATGCGAGTGGCGGTGACGGCGGCGCAACAAGTGATAATAGTTATTTGTAAAATTGTAAATTGTTTATAAATCTTAAAATATTCATTACTTGCTTTAAAATTAAAATATTATATAAAGCCCCAGGAGATTACCTAGATAATAAACTTGTCTTTATATTTTATAAGAGAAAAATTCACTCTAATTTTTAAACAAACGGACCTACGCGTGTTCTGCTGAGAGTACAATTTGCTATGTTACGCACTTGTAAGACGGAGACAACATATTATGCGGGCGAGGCGTCCCGTTAACTTCGAATTCAATGATATAATATCATTGTAAACGAAAAACGATTCTGAGCGGAGAATGTCAGTCTAGGTTTAAGACATCTCAAATACATATCTATGGTATTAAAAAAAAAATTGACCTATAATAGGTACCTATAATAAATTCCAAATTAATCATATTACAATATCCATTAAATACTTATAACGAGTTGTACATCAATAACAAACCTTGATACTATCATAGATATATACGTATACTTTAGAAGTTTCAAGTACCCACGAATAATATTATACAATCACAACAAAATAACTAAAATATTTATTCTAGGTTTTTTAATATGTAATTTCGTAAAATTTAAAGCAAACGAACTAATACGCTTAGGCATTAGAATTATTATTATTTATATTTACTCGTCTCTACAATAATCGTAATCATTATCTAATTTTATTATACTGCAGTAACTGAGTAACTGCGGGCTATCTTCTCCCTCCCTGTCTTTTGAATAATATTATAGATACATTTTACTTTCATTACCATCGCTATGTATAATGTCAATATATATTATAATAGATATAACCGTGAGAATTATTCGGAAAATGTGAAATCTGAGTGTGCCAAATCGTCTTGTTTATAAAACTCAGATTTCCAAATCATAATTAACAACAGCGGACCCGCAGCGCATAAGCACAACATTAAAAAGGGCTTACCGATTAATATTTCGAGAAGTATGAAATTCAGTATGGTAGGTAGTATACGTCCAAATCGTATTATAACAGCTGCATAATCGCGTACCTACCTATACACAGTGTTGCAATTAGGATTCTTGAGGCCCCGGACAAAGTCAATGTATGGGGCCCTGAAGTCTATGTATAATATAATATTTTTTATAGGTTACCTATACAAAAATAAATAATGATGGTGATTTTCTTTTTAAGAAAACAAAATTGTTATGTGAAGACCCACAAACCCAGTGACCAGTGTATTGTTATTAAAATATAACTACACTTTATAAGTGTTCTTTTTTTTATTATAAATATTAATTAAAGCTTTTGTAAAAATATATGGACATATGGTTCTAAAAAAAGTATTGAATAGCATAAAGACCTACCTATATTATATTTAAACATATAATTAGGTATATAGAAAAAATCTTTACCATATTAAAATTATAAAAAACCTATCACAAACAAATACAAATAATGATAGTTAATAAGATATCAATTGATCATAATTATTAGGTACTTGATATTAACAATAGACATCAGTTCAACAAATTAGATAATATAATATGGTACCTACTACCTACATTTATAGAAAAAAAATGTGGGCAAGTGAGTGTCGCTCTGCTGTACAGTAGGTTACAAGTGGGTCACTGTATAATGGATGGTAATAAATTTGAATTCAATGATATAATATCATTGTATAAGAAAAACGATTCTGAGCGGTGACGGTATGTCAGTCTATGTATAAGACATATTATATACATATCTATGGTATTAAACAAAAAATTGACCTATAATAGGTACCTATAATAAATTCCAAATTAATCATATCACAATATCCATTAGATACTTATAACACGTTATACATCAACAAAAACCGTGATACTATCATAGATATATAATAGTACACTTTAGAAGTTTCAAGTACCCACGAATAATATTATTCAATCACAACAAAATAACTAAAATAGTTATTCTAGGTTTTTTAATATGTAATTTCGTCCAAATTTGAATTTAAAATGTCTGTAAAAAATAAGTGTGTTCATATATTTTTTATATTTTTTGGTTACAGTATGAACTATTTATGAGAACCTTTGTTTTAAATTTGCAATCCTTAGCTATAAAAACTGAACATTTTATAATTTATTAATTACAATGATTGATAATTTTCGAGATTTTGATAAATTTTGTCAAATTTGATCTTTAAATGCTTATAAAAAAAAACTGTGCCTATGTATTTTTAATATTTTTCAACTGCTATTGTAACAATATATCAGGAGCCTTGTATTAAATTTTTACACTTTTTGGCCCAACAGATAAAACTTTATTGATATTTATAGAAAAAAAAACTAAAAAAAATTGAAAGCTGTAAATGTCCATAAACAGCTCAAAAAGAGTCAAAATATTTTCAAAATTGTATGGTGTAGAGAAAATGCTAATTTAAACATTGAGTGAAATTTTCATGTATCTACAGTTGTTCGTTTTTGAATTGCAACAAAATAAAAAAATCGCTACATGAGTAATCGAGTGAATATCCAATGATGTAAAAATTTGAATTTCAAACGCTCATAAAAATTTAACTTGACTGTCCGGTAGAGATTTTTTTATTGATAAAGGTAGATAATCTTATAAGGAATCTTGTGTTTCATTTTCAAATCTTAGATTTAAAAAGAAAAATTTTCACGAATTCTTAACTCAAAATAATTTGCTAATTTTCGTGATTTTTCCATATTTTGTAAATTTTTGAACTTTAAATGCTTATAAAAAAAAATTGTGACTAAGGATTTTTAATATTTTTCATCTGCCTTTGAAACAACATATTAGGAGCCTTCTATTAAATTTTCAAGCTTTCGCAACCAACAAATAAAATTTTATTGATATTTCTAGAAAAAAAACTAAAAAAAAATGAAAAATGAAAATGTCCCTAAACAGTTCAAAATAAATCAAAATATTTTGAAAATGTTATCGTGTATAGAAAATGCAAATATAAACAACCAGTGAAAATTTCATGTATCTACGGTCATTTGTTTTAAAGTTACACCAAAAACCAAATTCGATTTTTTGGAAAATCGATTTTTCGTAAAAATTCCCGTTTTTCCTTAATTTTTTGGTTGTTTTTTTCCCGGCGCTTGTGAAAACTACTGGAAAATGTTTACTTTTGACCCCCCAAAGTACCAACTAGATTCACTTTCCTATCAGAAAAGGTACTATTGAAGAAAATCGAAGCACTTTTACTGTCCCAAAACGTGATGACAGACACAAAAAAAAATATAAAAATATAAAAATATAAAAAAAAACACACATCATTGTAAAACCAATACATTCATCGCTCCGCTCAGAATCTAAAATAATTACAAACAATATGAAATACAATTTTATAACTTATTTCAAGTCATTGACAACGTTTCATAAATCAGAATTCTAAATATACTCATAATATGTGCTTTAGAAATGAAATAATTATACAAATTAAGAACGGAAATTAAATTTTATTGTTTTTAAATTAGCAAAGTAATTTATAACATTTCCCAAATTTAATTCAGAATTCAGATGTACGCTGATTTTCAACATTAAGTATAGCTATATAATTCAAATAATCTTGTACTATAGAATTCTCAGAAAATTCTTAAAAAGTTTTAATTTGGAAAATGTTCTGTAGTGGCAACTTTAAGTGGTAATACTAAAAACATCCCTCTACTTGTTATGTAAAACCCCCTTGGGTGGGTGCTAGAAATATTTTTGCACCATAATTTGCAAAATAAATTTCCATTACATTTTCGTTACTTGGATATAATTCTAATGAAATTACTTAACGAGTTACAAGGAGAGTAACGCCGTTACAGTAACGCGTTACTTTCGTTACGTTACTACCCAACGGCCAACACTAAAAATATTATATGAACATAAACGTGTTTCAGATAATTTAAGAGGACCACAATGGGTGTTAATTTTAATTAATAAAGGGTAGCTCATATATAAAAACTTCAGATGGAAAAGCTAATAGAAAGTCAGTTTTAAGTGTAAAAAATTAAAAAGATAATAAATGTTTTTTAAGGTCGATTTTAACTAATTTGTATCCAGTTGAACATATATATCATCCAAAAAGAGTAGAGAAATATAGAGAATATGGAAATATATTTGATGAAGTAAAAATTGAGTATCCTATGATAGTTAGTAAGATTCCTAGTTTTGTAAACAGCGTTAATGAGAAAAAGTTGATTGAAGGTGGATTATCTATTTGTTTATCATCATGATGAAGATTATAAAATAACACCTCTATCTCTAACGAAATATGAGAAAGAAGTACATATTGATTTATTATTTTTGAAATATGGAGATAATACACATTATTTTTTAATAAAAAAATTATGGGGATTAGTTAAGAGTCAAATTCCAAAACAATTTTAAAAAGAGGTATCTTTGTAGAATGTGTTTAAACAGTTTTCAAACCATGGAAAAATTATTAGATCAAAAGAGTTACTGTATATAAAATACAATTAATAATTGAGAGAAAATGCTATATGTATAGCTGTTAATTATTTAGATAATGTTAAGAAAATGAATGAGTTAACCGAACTACAGAAAGAAGAATATAAAAATGCAACAGTTTGCCATATTTGTGAAGAAAAATTAATTAGCGTACCTAGCCATATATTAGGTTACTTGAAAAGGAAACATATTAAGAATATAGATATAGATATTTAAACACATTAAATGCAACTAGTTAAGTTACAAAGTTTATATGAATTAAACTAGTTAGTGCCCAGTGTTGCCTATTGAGATGTACTATATAGTACCAGTATTATTCACTGTAATCGATATTTAATAAATAAGATTACATACCATTCAGATAATTTCTAACCATTTTTTAAATTACTGTATTTTCAGATTCAAAATATCTGATAATTATGTACTCTTTACATAGTTTGCTAATTCCTTAATCAAGAAAATTAACATGAGAAAAGAATGAAAAAAATACTATGTAAAATAATATGGTATCAATGATTCCTAAAATTCAATCATTTAAAATCTAATGAAACACTATTGGATATGGAAGCACTTTTAATTTAAACGGCGCAGATAGAGGATCCCATCTATAGTCTATAGATAATATTTTAACAATGGATAGAACTTAATACCCCTTGGTGGAGTGAGAACACTATATAAAAGCAGTGTCTCTCTCATCCATTTTCCGGACCGTGACCCCTTATTTTGTTAAAATAGGAATGGCCCATCCATTCTTATATTATCTATTGTCCTATCCAGCCATGTATATTGATTGTTGGTAGTTGATACATTATTTTATCCGAAACAAATACATGTCAAATACAGTCAAATACATGAATTACAATTTAAAAAATATTTTAAGTATGTTTCAAAATGTTCGATGTTTTTAATGTTGATTTTCTAATATTTATATTTTTCAAGAACTATTTATGTTTATATATCATTTACATTTATTTTACTTTATTTTATAATTTAGTTACAAATATTTTATAATTATTAATAATTTTTAGTTAATAACCAACCTAATTATTTTTTTAACATATTATTTAACATGTATAATAACAATAGATAGTTTAATTTGAATATAATTATTTTTGTTATTAAAAATTCCCCTCCACCCACAGATGTATACCTATAACACCGCATCTAATATTATATTATATTATACATCAATTATTTACCTACACATTTTTATTTCTTAAATTTATGTATTTTACTCCACTAATAAATTTAAAAAAAATTGTATACCTAGTATGATAATATTGTTTTTATAGGCAAATCTGATAATGTAAATTATCAATAAATGAAATCATTAAAACATGAAGTAGGTACTTGGTTATTTTTTTGTTATTGGATTGCCGATTATATGTGCGTGCGTATGTATATATATAATTTGTACATAGATACTTGTGAGTAAATATAATATCTGCATACATATGATATTTTTACACTCATTAAATTTTAATTGGTGGTTTTAAAATAGTGTTTATTATTATTATTTTTTTTTTTATTCTGTATAAAAAATATTTACCAGAAGGAGTGCTTCGATTTCAACATACAGTATCTTATAATTTTAGCAAATTGGATCAAAATGGTAGGTACCTAGTTTGAAGAGGTATTTTTCGACTTTCTCAATAGTTATTTTTTAATGCCACCGGAAAAACCACCGATAAATTACGAAAAACCGATATAAAAGGGGTTTTAATTTCGAACGCGTTGTTTATCAACTTAAAGCCGAATTAAAAATTGTGACGAATTTAAAAATACTAATACAATTTACAGGCTATAATAAATAATAAAAAAATATAAAATATCCATACAAACCGTCTCCACTCACAATCGTTTTTCGTATTATTAAATCATTGAGTTAAAATTTAATACAATCCATCACTGGTAACCTACTGTACAGCAGAGCGATATCCACTTACCCGCTATCTTATATTATTATATACACATGTCGTCCTTAAGAAATAAAATATTCACATTACCAAATGTTTTTTTTATAATTTCGTTGGCTGAAAATGAAATACAACTTTAAACATATGTAACCATGGAGATACCGCCGACCGTTTGCTATCGACGGAAAAATACACAAAATATATAATTATTAGTTTAGTTTAAATTTGTTTTAAATTCCAAATCGATTCTTCTAACTTTACGTAAATATATTAAACACAATTGTTGTATGTTTTGCAATAACACGTCTACACCACCTTACGGAATGGTCTACAAGCATAATTAAACGCAAAATGGATTATGGTATAATGATGATCAGAAAAATCGTGAAAGCTGGCAATCTCAAAGGTAAGTGAGTATTGTACTATACTACTATTGTCATTGTCAACTTAACTAATTTTACATCTATTCTGCAGTGTAATAGTGCCGATTTGAACATTTTTTGCCCCAAGGCAACATAATTTGCACCCCCATCACCTTAAAAAAAAGTTATTTCTTTAAATGGACCTAAGGTATAACTACTTTTTTGTGCCATAAATGCAGTTTAGCTGCCAAGCGATTTTTAAAAAAGTTTTCGGGAAATCTATGTAAAGTACCTATTTCAATTAGTTAAGAACAATGGTGAAATCAAAATTTTCGGTCGGACTTATTAGTTTAAAATGTATTATATAGCTTTTTAAAATCCGTGAGTTTCCGTATTCCCATGGCATTTTTTCAAATTAAATTACTTAAAATTAAATTAAATAACCCAACAATAAAATTTAACAGTTAAATTGAAATAAAATAAAAAGTAAGTATGATATGTAATTTCCAAATCGACCAATACCTATGTCGAGGATGTAAAAACTCAAATTTTGAAAAAAAAAAATCGCTTAGAAACTGAACTGCATTTGTCAAAATATTTCATTATTTCATCCATTGGTTTACTCTTAAGTAAATCGTAAGGAAAGCCAATGTAGATAGTTATAAGTAAAATAAAAGTTAACATGATTCTTTAAGAGTTTAATATTATTTTTACTTACAGTAAAACGTTTTTACTGAACATAAGTAGGTATATTGAATTCTTGAAACAATTTAGTAGTTATGATAATAATATACAGCTAGGTACTATACCTAAATATAAACTAAAAAATGAAATAGAAAATTAAAATAATATATCTTTTATTTATTTATTATTATCTATTACATTTTTTATGATGTTAATTTAATTATCTAATAAAAACAGTCTATATACATTTATAAATTTATAACCCTCTCCTAGATTTGAGATTTGAAAATAAAGTAATCATTTCTTAAATTTAATTTCTTGTTATTAAGAAATAAAATATTCACATTACCAAATGTTTTTTTATAATTTCGTTGGCTGAAAATTAAATACAACTTTAAAACATATGTAACCATGTAGATACCGCCGACCGTTTGCTATCGACGGAAAAATACACAAAATATATAATTATTAATTTAGTTTAAATTTGTTTTAAATTCTAAATCGATTCTTCTAACTTTACGTAAATATATTAAACACAATTATTGTACGTTTTGCAATAACACGCCTACGCCTCCTTACGGAATGGTCTACAAGCATAGGTAAACGCAAAATGGATTATGGTATAACGATGATCAGAAAAATCGTGAAAGCTGGCAATCTCAAAGGTAAGTGAGTATTGTGCTATACTACTATTGTAATTGTCAACGTAACTTATTTTACATCTATTCTGTAGTGTAGGGGAGAATGGGGGAATACCGGTCACCTTGTTATCCAATAATCCAGTGCATCTAAAATTATGTCGAAAATACAAAAATGTTAAGAATGAAGCTTATTCTTATCGTAACGATATTATCAAAAGACTTTTTTACGTTCAAATGTGTGAAATTAGTTTTTAGAGATAATTTTTCTAAAAAAAAAAATGTCTTTTGCAATCTCAATTAAGGTAAAAATATTTATAATATATTTCTACTTTACAGATGTACATATAAAACAAAATATGGAGATTATGATAATACATTCAAATCATGTAATAGTATTATGGTTTATCAATGAAAAAATATTTTCTAATTATTTGTCAAAAGGGGAAATATCAGTCAGTATATTTAATATAATACTATGTGTATTGATAAACAATGATACAACTCAGATTACTCAGATTTTTAATAATATTTTCGGGAAATCTATGTAAAGTACCTATTTAAATTAGTTAAGAACAATGGTGCAATCGAAATTTTCGGTCGGACTTCTTAGTTTAAAATGTATTATATTTATATTATATTATATTATATTTTTAAAATCGGTGAGTTTCCGTATTCCTATGGTATTTTTTTCAAATTAAATTACTTTAAATTAAATTAAATAACCCAACAATACAATTTAACAGTTAAATTGAAATAAAAAAAAAGTAAGTATGATATGTAATTTCTAAATCGACCAATACCTATGTCGAGGATGTAAAAACTCAAATTTTGAAAAATAAATCGCTTAGAAACTAAACTGCATTTGTCCCAATATTTCATTATTTCATCCATTGGTTTACTCTTAAGTAAATCGTAAGGAAAGCCAATTTAGATAGTTATAAGTAAAATAAAAGTTAACATGAAGATTTCTTTATGGGTAATAAGAGTTTAATATTATTTTTACTTACAGTAAAATGTTTTTACTGCACATAAGTAGGTATATTGAATTCTCGAAATAATTTAGTAGTTATGATAATAATATACAGCTAGGTACTATACCTACATATAAACTAAAAAATGAAATAGAAAATGAAAATAATATATTTTTTATTTATTTATTATTATCTATTACATTTTTTCTGATGTTAATTTAATTATCTAATAAAAACAGTCTAGATACATTTATAAATTTATAACCTGCTAAACGTACCTACTTGTTATTTCTGATTAAATTGTCATTATTGCTAACGCAAAATATCTTTCTATTGGTATTAGATTTTTGCACATTCAAAATCTAGTCTCATTGAGTTGTCCATCTCTGGTATAGGTAATCATTAGGATTTAGGACAAAGAACTTTAGAAGTCAGATGAGCTAAAATTGACAAATATTTAAATATAAATCCATAAATCATTTCACCTTTAAAGTTACAATACCTACAGTAGGAGGTATAAAACATACCAACCCAATAACAAAAAATTATTAATACTATCAAAAATTGATAACTTCAACAAATAAAATCACTACCTACCTAATACATAAGGCAAAACAATAATAATGATTTTTTAAACCTCAAATTAATAAATAAAATATGTACTATCAATTAATGTTTATTTTTTAAATACTTAGGTAATTAAAATTTCGATGTACATGATACGAAGATTACATAGGAGTGTTGTCAATGGGTGACATATTTACTCAAATCACTGAGGTACAAAAAACATAATTTATATTATGCTTATTAGTTATTATACCCTAAACTATTGTAAATGTTAAAACATTATAATATTATACCTTTATATTCACGTAATAGCATATAGTTTAATTTAACGCAAATGCACAAAAAATCAGTCAAAGTGAATGACAGATAATTGAGTGAAGTTAAAATATTGCGATATTAATATTGTTATAAGCGTGAATCTGCGTAAAAATAAAAATAATATAATAATATAAATACAAAAAGGTACTTAACTGATTGTTGCTGGCTGAAAATAAATAAACATTCAAACGAGATAACCACGGAAACTAGCAGGTCGGTGTATCGACGCTGAATAATAAACACATTTTATTATTAATTTAGCTAAAAAAACAGTGTGCACTATATTTAACTATTTTTCTTTTTGGAATTTTGCGTCGATTTATATAAAAACTTCAAAATAATTTACAACCTTAAAGCGATCACGTTATGATGGAGGTGATGACTATATATCAGAAAACTGTCGAATATCCAAGAAGTCTTATAGGTAAGACTAATAACGAAATTCTTAAATCCGGATATATTGATAATTGTACAAATTATAGACCTATATGGCTATATCTCTCTATCTCTTTTCATAATCCTAAATATTTGAAAAACGATTAAAACAACGTTTGATTGATTTTTTGAATATACATACATTTTTACTACGAACCAACTTGAATTTTGGAAAAATAAATCAACAACATTTTCACTGTTATTAGCTTCGAATTTTATTCATTCTAGTAGATATTGACAATGGCAATAATAAGCTAGGTAATATTGGTTTGTATTTAGATTAAAAAAATGCTTTACATAAAAAAATATTAAAATATTAATGTGGTATTATTTGTATTGCTTAAGATGTGTTTATTTCATATTATTTTTCAAATAGATTGCAATCATTGTATTTTACATTAAATCAAAGTTGGACCAAGTTTGTCGTATTCCACCTATGGTGGATTAATACAATCAGTTAATACAAAATCCTAACCATACTAATATCAGTTGAATAAAAAAAAAGTCGAGCGTGTAACAAGTACGCGGGGATGAAGTGAAACTTCTTTCAGTCATGCAACTGATATGAGGTATTGGAATAAAATAAAAAAAATACACTTTACAATTTTATATTTAATAGAACTGTTTTTTTTTATTATTATTTATTTTCAACTAATGATACAATGGGCTTATGATAGCTGAAATAAGTTATGTACGTTTTTGATTGTACATTATTAAGATATCGTGTGAAAATAGCATCTATTGTGGTTCCTGAGTCCTGACCGCGTTGTTGGAATTTTTGGATCATTATTAATTGATAAATTGAGATGTACACCACTAACGCTATTTTGCGATTTTTTTTTCATTTTGTCGATTTCTGTATTGTCGCGCACGTTCTGCATCAGATACTGGACTTGGTGATAACGTTGATATAGCATCCGGGTTATTTTGTAATATATCTTCACGTTTCCGAATACGATACTGGCGTGCACGTTCTGCATCTGACATAGGTCCAGGTGACGACATTAATAAACCACTAACGCTATTTTGCGATTTTTTTTCCTTTTGTCGATTTCGGTATTGTCGTGCACGTTCTGCATCAGATACAGGCAGATGAACTTCAGCTTGAACGACTACTCGGTTACTTTGACTATAGGTTCTTTCGTAATGCATGTACCAGAAGCTTCGTCAGCAATGTTGCCAATTGAATCTGTAGTTTTAAATTTTTTTTCGGTAACTTGATCTTAACAGTTAACACCATCTTTTGGCATGTTTGATTTAGCTAAGTTTTTAGCGAAGTTAATAAATATAAAAATAATTAATATTTCAATAATATAACAATATAATAGACTACCGGGTGTTAATAAATTACTATTACATTATATAAGCAGTTGCATTTTAATAGCACATTAAGCCGATATGGCTGACTAGTTAAATGTACAATATTTTTTTGTTTTAATAATTCACAAATATAATACCGATAAAACATACAGAAACAGAATTTATACATAAGTAGTTAATAATATAATAATTATGTAAAATGTAATAGTACTCACACAACGTAGAACGACAAACTGCTGGGAAGAGTTGAAGGCTACTAAAATAAAACAAACCACTGGCAAGGGTTGAGAACGTAATAGTCTATTGACCAAACTTTAAGTTAAATAAAATGACAATCTTTTTTGTTGTAATAATAATTCACAAATAGGTATAATACCGATAACATAGATAACATAGATAATATAGAAACACAAAATTTATATATTATATAAAAAAATCTAATTAATATAATTAGTTGTTATTATATAGGTACTACAAAAATAATAAACTACGTTTCTATGTTACCGGTTAACCGATGCACAGCTGGTCCGTGACGGCGGCTCGTGACGGCCGACCGTGCCCGACCGTTGTTTATTTTTTTTGTACCCTCTGTAAAGAAGTTTCACTTCAAAAAAAAAATATATAATATTATATGGTAGTTAACTTTTTTGGTATTATCAAGCTATAGACAATGCAGATTAAAAACCGAAAATTATATTAATTTTTGAATTGTTAATTTGTTCTCTGTCATTCATTTATATCATAATTGAATTACATCTCCATGTAATAATAAATGGCATATTTTATTACAATTATCAACAAATAAGGGAATATAATAATATGTGAAATAATTTTTATTTAATTTTTTCCTTTTTGGGATATCAGACGTATGTGTACCTTGACGTCGATATCAGTTTTAGCTAGAGTCATATTTTTGAAACACTAAGCTTAACAATATTTAAAATATATCGATATTAAAGAAAAAAAAGGGTGGAATGTTACCACTAACCTAAAATACCTACCTCTGATTTATAACGTAAGTACAGTATTGGTATATCAATACTATAATACAAATAATGGTGTTTGGAAAAATAAACGGGCTCGAAATCCAGCCGATGCCACAGCTGCAGTTCGATTATTAATACTATGATGGTTTACTTGCTGGCTACTAATAAACGATGTTTGTTTTAAATTATCGGCGACGTCCTAGGACGAAATTCGAAATCGTATCATTTGCAATTCTGACTAGCTACACGCTGACAATTTACCTGAAAAAATGGCTAAATCACAAAAAAACGAAACGACCCCCGAGATTGAAGCAATCATCATGGACGTCTTAGAAAAAATCATTAACAACATCGATTACGAGCTGATGGAAGAAAACCTAAGACGAATCGACGACAATGATGAAGAACCGACCATCGAGGATCTAGAGGGTCTTTTATTTTACGCGACTCAGTTTGCTGGCGGTGACTCGTCGAAGACCCTTCAACTGGACGACGATTCCAGTACTGGACCGGTTGAACGGATCGGATACGACGTGGTCGCTGTATCAGCCATGCAGGTAGCGGCGGTGGAAGAGCCCAGTGACGAGGTGGAGTTCGTCACACCGGCCAGGGGAGCTGAGGTCAAGAACAGCTATGGAGACTTGATCGGCTGGCTGGACCCGGGGGCAACGCTAGCAAAACGCGCAGCTCCACGCAGACGGACGGCGGCGAGGATCGCGTCCGCTGCGTGGAGAGGTGTGAAGAAGGCCGTACGCGTTTTCTGCTGTTGTTCCTCGAAGTGAAACCGTCCGAGAGTTTCCTCCCTGGCCGAGGTCAGCGGACAATTCGAGTCGATGGCGTGGGGTCGAGGTATATAGGTACGTGACAGTGTACTTTTGGGGTGATCGGCGGTAAGTCGCCGATACACGTTCTCCGCGGCCTGCACCGGCGGTAGCGAGACGGGATCGCGGACGTCGCGCGATCGAGGTCGCCGACACGCGAGAACCTCTGGCGCCCGGCTGCTTCGGTCCGAAAGCGGCGACGACGACACGACGAAAGAGGCTAGCGGTACCGGCGCGGACATCGACACCGTCCCGACGGTACCAGTGACGACACCTGCTGGGGTGCTGCACGAAGACGAATCGTGACGGCGGCGACGGAGACCGCAGACCTCGCGGCGGGTGAGTGACGGATGACTATGATTACGGGGTGGCCAGGACCCTGACGGAAGTCAGCAGCGCCGGGCTCGAGGGAACGAAACGTTTAAGAGTTCGGTGGTGCGCGACGCCAGGGCGAAAACCACGGACAGTATCAGGACAGCGGTGCGTTGCGAAGCTGTCCTCAGATTCTCTCCCTTTTTCGCCCAGTGGTCTGATCCCGCCAGCCGATATTATTGTCTTCGTCGCTCGCTCCGAGCTTCGGTCACCGTCGTCGCCGTCACAACAGTCGTCTTCAGCGCCCGCAGTACCGTCAAGCGCACTACATCGCGCGCCAGCCGCTCGTCGTCAACTGTCGTGGTCGTCGCTCTTGCAGCCGTCGTGGCCGGGCTTCGTCCGCCGCCATGGTCGTCTTCGCATCCAGAGCAAACGCGCCCGCGACTCTCGTCCGCCCCGCAGGACCGGCCGTGAGAACTGTGTAGAGGTGACCAGTGGACATCGTTATTATCTGCATCACCACCCACTCGCCATCACGTACCCCCCACACATCGCCTCGTCTTGTCCGATGCCTTTTTTTCTTTATTTCAAATAATTATATTTATTGTTTTTTACAAATTGTATCTCATTTTTTCGGCATAATTATTATCAAAATTGTAAATCTCTCAACATAAATTGTTTAAAAAATGTTCATCAAATTATGATCTAATATAATTATTATTCTGTTTACACACTAAAATGTTGTTTCTTGTTTTTCGCATTAAAGTGTACGATTTTATTTATTTCCACACGATAATGTCTCCACTGAACGTGCAGCGAGCGTGGAATCCACTGAGACGCATAAAGAGCATTGACTAACAATTTCTTTGTTACGTACTAAATCTCAATAAGATAATACATTGAAGGTTTTGGCCAAGAGAAAGTATGTAACTCTGTAAATCGTCTACGACCGCGACAGCGGTTCTTAAAATTTTGGACCCCTGATGGAAGACTTTTAAAAATCGCGGACCTCCTACCAATTTTCTTTCGAATACCTACCTACCTTTTTTTTACGAAATATCTCATATTATCATAATTAATATTTTAGTACTTGTTTTATATTACAAATCAAATATCAAGTAGGCATACACGATACGAACATACATACGTGGCTACGTTATTTATAATTATTATTCTTATTCATAATTTTTCATAAAAAATGTAGTATTTTAATTTTAGATAGAACCGCCGCTGTGGTCCACAGTTTAAGAACCAGTCTGGTCTACGACGTCTATATATTATCTTCGGCGATGCAAATAACGTTCAGTGCATACCTAAAATATTGCGTTTTTTTTTTACTTATCGATCAATAATTCGCCTCATCAACAAAATATGTTACTACCTAGTGTATATGCAGTGTGTGTGTGTTTTTTTATTTCAATTTTTATTTGCCTATTATATGTTAAATGTATATTAAAATATTAGTTTATAGAGTTCTGAATGTTTTAACTAATCGCATTGTGTACACAACATGAATCATCGTCATAATTCACAGCGTGTGCGGATTCGATCGTCAGACCACTTGTGGATCGATGGACGGGTTAGCGCAGTACCTAATTTTACGTAAACTGCACAATGTTATGTACTATGGTGTTTTTTCAACAACATCGAAAACAATAGTTTTTATTACTATTATTTTAGACTCTTAGCGGGGCGATGAATTTATTGATTTTACAATGATGTGTGCAATATGCATATATGGTGCATGACAATATATCTTGCACTTATACTTTGACGAGGACAGAACTTTCAATATAATATTTTTTTGGGGTTTGGTATCCAAAATGTTATTGGTTAATATCAGGGCTTGAAACCGGTAACCGATTTTTCCCGGTAACCGGTTACCATGAGTACTTTTTGGACTGGTATCCGCTTCCCGGTTCTCGAGTTTCAATTTTGAGAAGCGGTTATCAATTACCGGTAACCATGGAAATTGATAAAGGGGGAAATCTATAACGGTAACCGTTTATTTTTCGAACCGTTTAATTAATCGGAAGTATACAAAACCGTAAATCTCAAACCAATTAACGTAAAAATTTTTTTTTTTAATTATATTGAATATTCTAAATAGAAGAAAATAATATTTATAAAAAAATAAAATAGATTATTTTAGAACTACTAAGTATTAAAATTTAAAAATACCAAAACAAGCGTGTTTGATTGCGGAATCGTATCGGCGCACTAACAAAAGATTCTCAGTAGTCAGTACCTATAATATAGGTACTGAATACTGATACGAATGGTAGAAACATCGACGAATGCGGGCTGATACATATATATATATAATAGTATATAACTCTTGCATGTACGATATTATTGTACCAAGTACTAGGTAATAGGTACGTTATAACTTATAATCAGGGACTGTTTTGATATTCATTATTTAATAATAAGTTCGTTATATTAGTTCGTAATAATAGTAATACTGAACAAAACTGTGTAATCATCTATTACTTATTAGTGCTATTACCGTGCCTACTCGCCCGTAAGCTGCTATATATTCCATACCAAATAAAACGCACTAACTACTAACTGATAATACTATAATAGTCAAATGTTAATAACCAAATATTGTCACCACTCACCATCAATGATAAAATAAAATCTATTTTATTTTAGTCTTGTTTCATCATTATCATATGATTTGCTGAACGAAATTATGATTATAAGAGCGAATAAGATGGGTTTGGAAATTTAATATGTATTTTAAATGTTTATGTTTAATGTTTAATATTTTTAGTATACAGTGATACACTATAGAGTATAGACTACACAGACTATTTTTAGATTCTGAGTGAAACGATGAATGTATTGATTTTACAATGATGTGTGTTTTTTTATTTTTGTGTCTGTGTACACGATAAGTAGTCGAAATAATGCTTCGATTTTCGACTTCAGTATCTTGTTCGATTGGAAAGTGAATATTGTTGGTACATTGGGAAGGTCAAAATTTAAAATTCCCAGTAATTTTCAAAAGCGCCAAGAAAAACAAAAGAAAAATTAAGGAAAAACGGGAATTTTTACGCAAAATCGGTTTTTGACAAAATCGAATTTGGTTTTTGGTGTAACATTTAAACAAATGGCCGTAGATACATGAAATTTTCACTGGTTGTTTATATTTGCATTTTCTATACACGATAACATTTTCAAAATATATTGATTTATTTTGAACTGTTTAGGGACATTTTCATTTTTCATTTTTTTTTAGTTTTTTTTCTAGAAATATCAATAAAATTTTATTTGTTGGTTGCGAAAGCTTGAAAATTTAATAGAAGACTCTTAGTATATTGTTTCAAAGTCAGATGAAAAATATTAAAAATCGTTGGTCAAAGTTTTTTTTTATAAGCATTTAAAGTTCAAAAATTGACAAAATATGGAAAAATCACGAAAATTAGCAAATTATTTTGAGTTAAGAATTCGCAAAAATTTTTCTTTTTAAATCTAAGATTTGAAAATGTAATACAAGATTACTCATATGTTTGTCAACCTTTATCAATAAAAAAATCTCTACCGGACAGTCAAATTAAATTTTTATGAGCGTTTGAAATTCAAATTTTTACAACATTGGATGTTCACTCGATTTCTCATGTAGCGATTTCCTTATTTTGTTGTTATTCATAAACGAATAACTATAGATACATGAAAATTTCACTGAATGTTTATATTAGCATTTCCTATACACCATACAATTTTGAAAATATTTTGACTCTTTTTGAGCTGTTTACGGATATTTTCATTTTTCAATTTTTTTAGTTTTTTTTTCTATGAATATCAATAAAGTTTTATCTGTTGGGCCAAAAAGTGTAAACATGTAATACAAGGCTCCTGATACATTGTTACAATATCAGTTGAAAAATATTAAAAATACATAGGCACAGTTTTTTTTTATAAGCATTTAAACATCGAATTTTGACAGAATTTTTCAAAATCTCGAAAATTATTAATCATCGTAATTAATAAATTATAAAATGTTCAGTTTTTATAGCTAAGGATTGAAAATTTAAAACAAGATTCCACGTAAGTAGTTAATTCTCTTACCAAAAAATCTAAAAAATATACAATCACAGTTTATTTCTATAGTCATTTTATGTTCAAATTTGGACGAAATTACATATTAAAAAACCTAGTTATTTTGTTGTGATTATATAATATTATTCGTGGGTACCTACTTGAAACTTCTTAAGTGTACTATTATATATCTATGATAGTATAAGGGTTTGTTATTTATGTTGATGTATAACGTGTTATAAGTACCTAATGGATATTGTGATAATGTGATATGATTAATTTGGAATTTATTATAGGTCAATTTTTTTTTTAATACCATAGATATGTATATAATTTGTCTTAAACCTAGACTGACATACCGTCTTCGCTCAGAATCGTTTTTCTTATACAATGATATATTGTATCATTGAATTCAAATTTAATAGCATCCATTATACAGTGACCCACTTGTAACCTACAGTACAGCAGAGCGACATCCACTTACCCACCTTTTTTTTTGTTTATTGTTTGGAGTTTTTCAAGTACTAAGTTTGAACTTGTTTACTTGATAAAATGTTTTGTATTTTAATTTTTTTCATAATTATAAAACTGTTATCATTTATTTTATATTTTTAAGTTTTTATGTATCTTAAAGAAGAACAATAGATATAGATACCTATAACTACTTTTATGTAGTTGTTGTTTTTAATCTTTTTTTTTTTACGCCTCTACTTATCTCCAGTCATACCACAACAAAATGCATGAATAGTTTCAAAAATGACATGTTAAGTTTGATGAAAAAAAATAGAGTAGGTATTAAAACAAAAAAAAAAAAAAACGGTTTTGTGAGGTAACCGGTAATTTTGACCGGGTAACCTATTTCTTCTGGAGCGGTTTCAAGCCCTGGTTAATATTCTTCATAGGTCCCACATGACCACGATCATGTTCATCAATCATTTTTCTGTTGTAATAAATAAAACCATACCTATATAGTATATACCGTTTAATACAAAAAATATAAAAATAACATTTTACTGTATAAAAAATATAATTTTATTACTGGATAATTTATAGATAATATAACAATTTCATTATATAAATTAAAATAATAATTTGAATACAGTAATAAATAATGTCAAGTATAAAAATAATATCATTTTTAAACACCGTGATTTATAATTTTGAAAAAAAATAAACAAAAAACATTAGAGGTGTGAGATAAAATATGATAATTCAATAATATTATAAATGATATATAATTAACGAGTGCTTTAAAATTTTGAAACATTTATGCCGAAAATAATTAATAAGTAATATAAAGAAAAATAGGAAAAATGCTCGCAATGTGGCAAAAAAACAGGAACAATAATATTAACAACAAAAAAAGGTGCTCAACGTGGCAAAAAAACTGGAATAATAATATTAAAAAAAAATGAAAATGTGCTCAATGTGGCAGAATAAATTTCAGTAAACAGTGATATTAACACAAATTAAAAGGTGCTCAAAGTGGCAAAAAACATGAATAATAATATTAACAATAATTGAAATGTAAAAAAATATAAAAGGTGCTCAAAAGTGGCAGAATAAATTACAATCAATTGTAAGAAAAAAAAAGACATCAGTCAAGACGAGGCGAAGTGGGGGGGGGGGGGGTACGTGATGGTGAGTGGGTGGTGCAGAAGATGGTCACCTCCACAACGTTCTTGCGGCCGGTCCTGCGGGGGGACAAGAGTCGCGGGCGCGTTTCCTCGAGGAAGCGAAGACGACTACGGAAGCGGGCGGAACTCGACCACGACGGCTGCGAGAGCGACGATGACGGTCGGCGACGGTTGGCTAGTGTGCGATGACGTGCGCTATAGATATTGTGCTGCAGGTGCCGAAGACGACTGTGGCGACGGCGAAGACGGTTACCAAAAATGCTCGTCGGAGCGAGCGACGAAGACTAAAATATTATTAATATACGGTCCCTAGCCACCGTACGATAATAATAATTAAAGTCGTCCGTCACTCGCCCGACTTGCGCTCTGCGGTTTCCGTCGACACCGTCGCGAGTCGTCTTCGCGGTGCAACGCTGCAGCAGTCGTACCGTAAGTGCAGGTACCACCGGTACAGCTAGCCAGCTCGTCGTGTCGTCGTCGTCGTCACTCTCGGACCGAAGCGGCCGGGGCCCGCCACGCTTTCACAGGGTCTCTGGACGTCCGCGATCCCGTGTCCCTGCCGCCGGTGGCCGGAGAACGTGTGTCGGTGACCTTCTGCCGATCACCCCGGAAGTGCACTTTCATGTACCTCATATACCTAGATCCCCACATCGCTTCGCCTTGACTGCTGCCCTCGACCGAGGTGTCGGGTTCGGAGGACGCTTTTCAGCAACCCAGGCAAATTACTGCACGTCCGGCCCGTTTCACTCCTCTCCACGCGGCGGCCGCCAATCGCCTTACCCGCCCGCGTGGAGACACTGCAGCTTGTGTTGCCGGTTCGTCGATCTTCGCCCCACTCTTCGCCGACCTTCTGCAGTCGGCCTCGGCCGGCCGCATCCCGGTGCAGTCCACCTCTTCGTTTCCGGTCTTCGCATGGTCGCTGAGGTCCAGAAGTGCAGCCCGTCCACGCTGCGGTTCGGACTGTCCGCAAGACTGCACTTCCGAAATCTCCTGGTCTTGTCCGATGACAGCCGCGCTGACCATCGACACGACGTAGTCGCTCAAATCAACTCCATCGAACTCCTTCTCTCCGTCGTAAATGACTCTGGTTTTGGTTTCTGTAGAGTATAGTTGTTCAATTTTTGTCATTAGAGCTGCTACAACGTCCATCACGGAAACGTTAAAATAGTCCCGGAGGATCTCTTCGTCGTACTCTCGCTGCATAATGGTGTGGAAAACTGTACTTAGTTGTTAGGTTTTTTTTGTTTTTTATGCGTACCTTACGCAAGGTGTAGAAAAATTATTAAACAATAAGACAATATAAAAATAAAATCATAAGTTGATCATTGTATATATTAATTATTATTTATGTGAAAATTACTATAATATTCGAGAGATGTTTCGTCGCGAAATATAAACTGATTCAAAATGTGTAATCGGTCGTACGCATAAACATCCAAACGAAAATCTCCATGACAACAAAATAATATTATACTGTTCAAAATTGAAAATATATTATACGGCCAATTTATTTCCAAAGGCATTACATATTATGTACATTTCAACATATTATTCATGTTAACACTAATACTTGTATAATTGTAATGTAATAATTGGAATACCTACCTTTACAATATAGCTTTATATATCTATTAATAATACACCTATATTGCACGTCACAATAATTTGTTTCTTATCTCAAGAAATAATTTTCATCCAAATATTTGAGGATTTAAAATTATGTCATTAGTTTACTCTAATATGGAATTCAGACTTATAATTCGTTTATTGACACTCGATCGAGACATCGAGTACCAGTCAGCTTGGAACATAGGTACTCAAGGCAATTTTCAAAATATTTATATTCATTCTATGCTATTTGCATACCACAAAGCTATTCACACCGTATTCACTATAAATTGACTAGGTAGGTAATAATAGCATCTAGTAATATTGTATAAAATAATATTATGATTTATAATCTATATAAATAAATGTACCTATATAAATGAATTGCTGTTTGTTAGTTTCCCTAAAACTCGAGAACGGCATGACCGATTTGGCTAATTTTGGTCTTGAATTATTTGAGGAAGTCCAGAGAAGGTTTATAAGGTGAATAAATATCAAAGTTTTATTATTTTTTACATTTTCTATATATAAATGGAATGTGAAAAATTGTCATTACCTCATCAATCGAGAACGGCTGCTCTGATTTGGCTCAAATTTCCGTAAGATGTTTGTAATCGCCAGTAGAAGGTTTTTAAGAAAGAACATCTTAAGAAAATCCACCGGAAAAGTAGGAAATCTGGATGTAAAAAATACAACAGTGGCGCAACAGTGTATTATATTATATTGGTTGCTATATGGTTAATCGGGCATGTTTGTTGATTTGTATTATTATTTTTTGTCAATATATAATATATAAATTAATGTTTGTGTGTAGATAGACCTCTGGGAAGAAGACAGGCTACAATTTAAACATTTAAACATGTTTCAATTTGGTTTTTTTTTTATTCATCTGATATTAGTACGGTTAGGTTAGGATTTTGTATTAATTGATTACATTAATCCACCATAGGTTAGGTTACAACAACTCGTAAAAAAAAAATTACAAACAAAAAAACTCTCCTAACCTGTTAGTATTTAATATTTTTAATATAATAATTTAATTTGCGATAAATTGTGTCGATTATAACCTATAATATTTGATTCGATAGTGCATGACAAATAATATAAATTACATTTTTTTTTCTTAGCATTCCTATACGTAGGTACTTATATAGTATGACATGCACATATTTAATAAACCAAAATTAAAAATATATTGACCGTTTATATGACGTATTTCATATATATTTTATGTAGCAAATAGTATATTAATATAAATTAAAACAAAAATATTGTTTAATGCATTTAATGGGTTGAGCGCCATGTGAATTTTTATAGTTATTCCAATGTTACCACGTGACAAAAATGTCAAATATTGCTGAATTTCCGTATACATTGCCATGAGAAGCACATTTGCAGGGTCTCACTAATATTATAGTTTTATTAAATGATACCCAATATTAGTTCTCATTTATCGGTTTTTTATATCATTACATTTATGATTTTCATATTATGCATTATATTTTGATACTAATAGCTCATTATACCTTATTATATTATTATTTCTAAGACATATATAATTATATAATCACAAAACATCAGAAATATATTTAATTTTATTTACCATGGCAATAGAAAATTATAAAATCATTGTAGGCAGTCATCAAACTCTAGTTGAGATTCAAAACTGAATGTCATTTGGCCCTCTACTAATTTAAAATTTAAAATAGATAGGTATAGGTACATTAATGACATTTCAACAAAATAATTTGATTTTAAAATTGTTATAAATATATATAAAAAAATTTAACATAAATTACAGTAATTATTACAACTTTTTCTTTAAACCGCAGTAGTTGTATTCTATAATTTAAAACGGTGAGTTCCTTTGCCAACCTATATATAAACGTTCAATATTTAACAACTACACCTCCGACCGCGCGTTAAAGTCACCGAGTCACACGCTCCGCGTTCTGTCAATATGTACTTATCCGACACTCGCGAAATCGCAAAAGTTTAAAATATTATTTTATTATATCGTGCATATATATAATATGAAGTGCAACGTTATTTATGTCTGCCAATACACGTGTAACGGGTATGAATATTATAATGTCGAACGTATATGTATTTTAAGCGTCATTCCACGGCGCCCGTCCAATCGCGGGCGTACCTATATAATATGTATTTATTTACACGTTTGTTTGCACAAGGGATGTGTATAAAAACCCCACTACCTACCTACTATGTATGATAATAATAATATGACGTTCGGTCCTCCGTCGCGCAATAAGTCCCCGCGGAAGGCATTTGGCCCAGAGTACTGGCTCTACTAGGTACGATGGGCAGAATATAATAAGGACGATCGCAGTGTTGTATACAGCAATTACACGTAGCTGCAGGTATATAAACCGGGGTCGAGGGCGCACGCTCGTTTTACCATTTACCTCGCACCGTACACAGAACAGCTTATAATTTATATATTGTATAATATACTCGTCCACATAGAACATATCATTACTGAGGCCGAGCCTAATACAATTAATTTTCCGGCGTACGTCGTATATAATATTATTATTATATTCTACTCGCGTCTTCGTCATGCAATAATAATAATAATAATAATAATAATAATAATAATAATAATAACAATATTGTCGGCTGGAATCGGTTCACACGTTTCACATCGTTAATATTATCGTTATATACCGGTAACATGCTTACAATATACGTATACGAGTATATTACATAATGTGACTCGTATTATATTATAATATGCACCCAGCGCGAGGGCGTAAAACGAAGACACTCGGGAAAAAGAAGCCATCGAGACGCCTTTAATTGGTTTTAAACGATATAATTTCATATATTTTGCTATACTATACATCATATAGGTACCATATAGTTAATAGTTATAATAAAATAATAATTGTCATATATATAAGAAAAAATAAATATAATATAATGCGCGTGTGTTCACAAAACCGGATACACCATAACTCGGTTACTTATGTTTCTCAGTCTCCTTTACATATTTTTGAATTCAGTTTGCGTCACACGAGTCTTATTACACGACATATTTATACTTGAAACATCGCGATCTCGTTTTCTATGGATATTATAATATTATTCCAACCGAAAAGAAGTTATAAATCGTTTTTCGCGACCCGATGGATGCATATTATTATAATGGCCGGTAATGTAAATAAATTATGCATAGGACATTTACGCCGAGTATTGTAATATACGTAAATCCAAATATCCAATACCATAGTTGCCTAGTTATAACAATCAGCAGTATATATTATATTATAATACGGTTGCAGTTAGGTAGGCATATACTGCTGCACTGTTATAAACCGTGGTATAGGTAAGTAAGTACGTACTCGCAGCTGTCTTCGTCAAATAGATAGTTCAAAAGTCTGGAAAACGCGTTCCTGTATAATACGTCGTATACGTTTTAAATCACTACAACATCGAGTGCGAAAACCGTGCGATTTTTACTCGCTGGGCACCCAAACAGAATAAGTCTATAAATCTGGTTTCGGTGGCGGTAGTGAGTATAATATAATATATTTTACATCGTCGCGACGTATATTTTACCTATAAATCACAAGTCGGAGGCGTAGAAAGTTTGCTCGCCTATATTGTATTTGCAGTGTGCAGCTATTGCGAATTTATCGTCCGTTGCGCTTTCACCCGCTCGCGCGCGAACAATAAGGCCGTTATATTATTACAGTCGCATATGGCTGTGTATAATATGTATATAATGTAGGTATACACGATCGTACAACATCGTATTATTATAATTATATATATATATATATATATATACCTATGTGTATATAATAATATATAGATGTATATAATATATAGTATGAGCGTGCACTACGTATAATATGCAAGGCAAACAATGCTGCAGTGACTTATGTACTCGCGGTGCTGCACTTCGGTACGAGAGGACATTTAATAATATAACATTATATATTGTGCACGATAAATAATGACGTCGTGAAAAATTACGAATTTGTCGGACCGGGGACTGACGATATAGGCCTTATACGATCGTCCTATTGTTACAGTCGTATTATAGTCTTAACCGTAGATACCTCGGTACCATGGCCTGTGTGTGGTAATATAGTATAAAATATAATAAT
This sequence comes from Macrosiphum euphorbiae, assembly GCA_949089665.1. Taxonomy (NCBI): domain Eukaryota; kingdom Metazoa; phylum Arthropoda; class Insecta; order Hemiptera; family Aphididae; genus Macrosiphum; species Macrosiphum euphorbiae. The sequence goes on along the minus strand of CARXXK010000395.1, from coordinate 87,349 downwards.
ATATTTTAAGAATTTTAAGTAGGTACCCAGGAATAATATTTTTAAATTATAACAAAATAACTAAAATTGTTATTCTTCGTTTAAATACCAAATTTCTTCCAAATTTTGAACTTCAGATGTCTATAAAAAAACGAGTTTTAGTGTTTATATATTTTTTAGATTTTTTTGGTTACAATATGAACTATGTTCGAGAAACCTTGGTTTAAATTTTCAATCCTTAACTATAAAAAAGGTGGGCAAGTTGGTGTCGATCTGCTGCACAGTAGGTTACAAGTGAGTCACTGTATAATGGATGGTATTACATTTGAATTCAATGATATTATATCATTGTATAAGAAAAAAGATTCTGAGTGGAGACGGTATATCCTTCTAGGTATAAGACATATTATATACTTATCTATAGTATAAAAAATGATATAAAAAATTGACCTATAATGAATTCCAAATTAATCATATCACAATATCCATTAGGTACTTATAACGCGTTATACACAAACAACAAACCCTGATACTACCATAGATATATAGTAGTGTACTTTAGAAGTTTCAAGTACCCACGAATAATATTATACAATCACAACAAAATAACTAAAATAGTTATTCTAGGTTTTTTATTATGTAATTTCGTAAAAATTTGAATTTAAAATGTCTGGAAAAAATAACTGTGTTCATATTATATTTTTTAGATTTTTTGGTTACAAAATGAACTATGTATGAGAATCTTTGTTTTAAATTTGCAATCCTTAGCTATAAAAACTGAACATTTTATAATTTATTAATTACAATTATTGATAATTTTCGAGATTTTAATAAATTTTGTCAAAATTCGATCTATAAATGATTATAAAAAAAAATGTGCCTATGTATTTTTAATATTTTTCAATTTCTATTGTAACAATATATCAGGAGCCTTGTATTAAATTTTTACACTTTTTGGCCCAACAGATAAAACTTTATTGATATTTATAGAAAAAAAAAAACTAAAAAAATTTAAAAATGAAAATGTCCGTTAACAGCTCAAAAAGAGTCAAAATATTTTCAAAATTGTATGGTGTATAGGAAATGCTAATATAAACATTCAGTGAAATTTTCATGTATCTACAGTTATTCGTTTTTGAATTACAACAAAATAAGGTAATCGCTACATGAGAAATCGAGTGAATATAAAATGTTGTAAAAATTTGAATTTAAAGCGCTCATAAAAATTAATTTGACTTTCTTATAGACATTTTTTTTTTTGATAAAGGTAGATAATCTTATAAGGAATCTTGTATTACATTTTAAAACCTTAGATTTAAAAAGAAAAATTTTTACGAATTTTTAACTCAAAATAATTTGCTAATTTTCGTGATCTGTATATATAAAAAGACTTGTCCTGGGTGATTCATCATCGCCTAGCCGGAACTGCTGGGTCTAGAGACTTGAAATTTTGTACAGAGGTTCCTTAAGCAATGTAAGGGCGCACTAAGAAAGGATTTTTGAAAATTCGACCTACAAGGGGGTAAAAGTGGGGTTGAAAGAATATGATAGTGGCGCCATCTATCAAGCAATATTTAATTTAAATATACAATATTGGTATTAAAATGAGTGAATTAAAAATAAAAATAATTTATATTGATATGATAATAACAATTTAGACATCTCTATGGCAATTAATACATCAGCTCGATGTACTGGCTAATACAGTATAATCTATGGTTAATCGGGCATGTTTGTTTTTTTTTATTTATGTACGGTTTTTTATAAACATTGAAGTGTATTAAAATAAAATTTACATACTTACAAATTAATAAAAAATAATTAATATGGTTGTCGAATTATTGAACATAAATGGCATAATGAAGTCCCACACTATCATTCCAATTATTGGTGACGGAGCTTGCCTGTTTAGGGCAATATCTTTTGTGTTATATGCACGGCTTTAGATAGAATGGTTGCACATCGGGCTATACTACGCAATGTTAGAACGCGGTGTACGAGAGTTCTTATCTAACATACGAAAAAGTGAACTACTACTAACGCTCCCGGTGGTTGTTAATTGGAACCACGGCTTTAGATAGACGGCTCTAATATTTTTATTTTATTCATAACTATGCGGATGAGGCAGCATAGCTACTCTAAAAATATTGAGTGTAAAAAATTAAATCGTTCAAAAAAAAAAATTGTCAAAATTAGTTACTACTTAAATTAACCTTTTTAAAATTAAGTGTTAATACTTATGGATTAAGAAATAAATTAAACAAAAAAATATATTTAGTCTTGAATTTATATTATATTAATTTAATATGTTTTTCTTTTTGCTTGTTAGAGAATTTGGAATATTATAACTATACCAGTAAAATCCAAAAAAAGTATAATATTACAGTATATATATATATACCTATATTTAGAATAAAAAATATTAATTTTAACAATAGGCACTACGCACAAATTATGTGGATTTAAAAAAAAATTTGAGACGGGGTTATTGTGTATTGTGAAGTGACCATGCATAACATTGATGGATCTTCATAGCAGTTATTTTGTTGATGTTTTTTGTTAATTCACACTTAATTTTAATAGTTTGATATTTGTAATTAAAAATGTTGACATACCTAGTGGATAGCCTATTCTTTGTATTTTTAATTTCATAATTTGATGAGTTTGAACCTCTAATGGATTATCGGATTATACTAATTAGTACTTTTTGAATACAACAATATAAAATAAGATTACAATTTTGATGATGTATATGTAAGCAACTAGATAGCGGTGTAACGTAACTTTTAACAGATATCTGATAAGAACAATTGGTGATCACAAAATAATGACTCGTTGTGCAACCATTTTATCTAAAGCCGTGGTTATATGACACTCAAGATAAGGCCCAAGAAGTACGTAAAAAGATAGTAACCCATGTGATAAATAATTGGGAAGATTATTCAATAATGTCACATGATAGTGATGGAAATAATTATCGTAGTTCTGCTGACTACTTTAGTGATTTGTTAAAATTTAATACTTATGGAGGTTTATGTGAGCTGGTGGCAGCCGGACAATTATTTTTGGTATTTATTGAGGTGTACCTCAATGGTGAACTGTATGAAAAATTTGGTTCAGAAAGGAACCCCGTAAAGAGATTTCGTTTTAGTTCTATGCAAAACCTATCTAATGGGCATTTTGATGTTTATTTACCATATGAAGATGAATTGACTAACTCTGTATCTGATGAGTTTGATAACATACCCAGCTCTCAGAAGCATACTAAAAAACGACGGAAGAGATTTACAAATAATATCAGAAAAAAACAGCTTATACAATCTGCTACTAAATATCAGCTCAAAAATAAAGAAGTTTATAAAGTAGCAGCAGCCAAGTATAAAAAAAAAATCCAGAAGTAAATAGAGTGCAAGTTCATAGATATGAACAAAATAATCCAGGAGGACGATCAGAGAGGCGAATCCTTCCATGGAAAATAAAAGCTTTTTCCGGCATGAAATATGAATCGGAAATAGCTTATGAGACGGATGAAACTGTATCTTTGGGTACTATGAGTCATAAATGCGTATACTGCGATGCTCTTAAATTCAAAGAAGAGGCGCCTGGAATGTGTTGTAGTGCCGGTAAAGTACAACTTCCGTCTTTTTTACCTCTTCCTGAACCTCTTTACAGTTTGATTATGGGGTTCCATCCTGATCACAAAAATTTCATGGACCGTATTAGAAAATACAATAACTGCTTCCAAATGACATCTTTTGGAGCGAAACAAATTATCGAAGATGGATTTATGCCCACATTCAAAGTGAAAGGTCAGGTGTATCATTTAATTGGTAGTTTGCAAGCTTTACCTCAACAAAACCCTCAATTTCTACAGATTTATTTCGTTGGAGATGATGAGAGAGAAACACGCTTAAGATGTAGCCACTTCGCTGATTTAAAGCAAAGCCTGGTAAAACAATTACAAGCGATGTTGCACCATAATAATCCATACATAAAGGACTTGAAAACAACACTCGAAAGAGTACCTCAAAATAGTAAAAACTTTGAAATTATAATACACGCTGATAGAAAACCTGATAATGCTCACAGAGGACGTTATAATGCACCAACAACAAGTGAAGTATCATTGGTCATAGTTGGACAACAGTTTGAAAAACGAGATATTGTGTTACAAAGTCATGATAACAAATTGCAACGGATTAGGGAATTGCACCGTTCATACGATACACTTCAGTACCCGTTACTTTTCTGTCATGGGGAGGATGGTTATTCCATTAATATCTCTCAGATTGATCCAAAAACTAAATTACCACTTCAGAAAACAGTTTCTGCATCGCAATTTTATTCTTACCACATCATGATTAGACAAACGGAAATCAACCATTTACTGTACTTTAGATCACTTTTTAATCAATATTTAGTTGATATGTACGCTAAAATTGAAACAGAGCGCTTAAATTTTATTAAAAACAATCAAATGCAACTCAGAGCTGATAATTACATACATCTCAGAGATGCTATTGGGAGACAAGATACCGATCTTACCCATCTTGGTCAGATGGTAGTTCTTCCGTCGTCTTTTACTGGCTCACCACGGTATATGCATGAAAAAACTCAGGACGCCATGACATACGTTCGTCATTACGGTCGTCCTGATTTATTCATAACTTTTACATGTAATCCTCGATGGAGAGAAGTTTCAAATGCATTACTTTCTGAACAAAAGTCCTACGATCGTCATGATATTATAGCTAGGATATTTCATTTAAAAGTTAAGACGTTAATGAAATTGTTAACAAAAGGGAATTTGTTTGGGGAAGTGCAATGTTTTATGTATTCGGTCGAATGGCAAAAACGTGGTTTACCACACATACATACTTTGTTATGGCTAAAACAGCGCATTTCTCCAGATAAATTAGATTGTATCATTAGTGCGGAAATACCTGATCCTGAAAAAGATTCTCTCCTTTACGATATTATCAAAGCCAATATGATCCATGGGCCTTGCGGTAATTCAAACAATAGATCACCCTGTATGGAGTCAGGTAGCTGTAGCAAGAAGTATCCTAGAACTTTCATTCAAGAAACACAGACAGGAGACGACGGGTATCCAAAGTATAGGCGAAGAGCTCCAGAAAATGGTGGTTTTACTGTTGAAATAAATGGTAATACACTTGATAATCGTTGGGTAGTACCGTATAACCCAGTGCTTTCACGTACATTTGGTGCTCATATTAATGCAGAGTACTGTAACTCTGTAAAATCTATAAAATACATTTGTAAATATATTACAAAAGGAAGTGATCAAGCAGCATTTGGTTTTGAAAATGATAATGATGAAGTCAAGCTTTATGAAAGTGGTCGATATATCAGCAGCTCTGAGGCTGTATGGAGAATTCTGGCTTTTCCTATCCACGAGAGATTTCCAACAGTCTTCCATCTTTCCGTGCATTTAGAAAATGGCCAGCGTGTTTATTTCAACCCTAATGACTCCAGTCGTTTAACAGACATGATTAACAATCCAACAAAAACTACTCTTTTAGCATTTTTCGACTTATGTAAAACAGATGATTTTGCAAAAACACTTCTTTATGTTGATGTTCCCTCTTACTATGTATGGAAAAATAATAGATTTGAGAGAAGAAAACGTGGAATTAACGTAAATGGTTGGCCGGGAATAAAACGAGATCAAGCTCTGGGTAGAGTATATACCATTCACCCTAATAATACCGAGTGTTACTATCTTCGCCTTTTACTTCATGAAGTCCGAGGTCCCACATCTTTTTTGAAATTGAAAACTGTTAACGGCACAATTCAACCTACTTATCAGACAGCGTGTAAGGCTCTAGGCTTACTGGAAGACGAAAGGCACTGGGATACAACTATGGAAGAAGCTGTGCTTTGTGGTTCTCCATTTAAATTACGGGAACTTTTTGCAATTATGTTGATATTTTGTCAATTGTCAGATGCTTTAAGTCTTTGGGAAAAATACAAGGACAGTCTTTCAGAAGATATACGACATCGAGTGGAGTTGGATATACAACCCGAGAATGTGAATTCAATTATTAATGAAGTATACAATAAATGCTTAGTTACTCTTGAAGATACTGTTCTATCTCTGGGAGGTACATCTTTGCAACATTATGGTTTACCTCAGCCATCAAGATGTGAAGCAGTCTTACAAAATAAAGATTACCTTCGAGAAATCAATTATGATTCAAATATTTTGGCACAGTATATAAATTTCAATGAACATTTACTAAATAATGAACAGTCCTATGTATATAACAAAATATTAGAGGGCATTGAAAAGAACACTGGCCAAACATTTTTCTTAGACGCACCTGGAGGCACTGGAAAACATTTGTCATAAATATTTTATTGGCCAGAGTACGAAAAGATCATGGAATAGCTTTGGCTGTAGCTTCTTCAGGCATCGCTGCTACATTGCTAGAAGGAGGTAAAACAGCTCATTCTGTATTTAAATTACCATTAAACCTAACGAGAGTAGAGACACCTATGTGCAATATTTCCAAACAGAGTAATATAGCACAAGTTCTAAAAGACTGTAAGTTAATAGTTTGGGATGAATGTACAATGGCCCACAAGGGTGGCTTTGAGGCCCTCAATAGAACATTAAAATATATAAGGGGATATAATAATTTGATGGGTGGAGTCACTGTGCTGCTAGCAGGAGATTTTCGGCAAACATTACCCGTTATACCTAGGGGTACAAGGGCTGATGAAGTAAAGTCATGTCTAAAAGCTTCGTATTTGTGGCCACATATCCAGAAAGTTGCACTTCATAAAAATATGAGGGTTCATGTGAAAGGTGACACATCTGCTGGGATTTTCGCTGAGATGTTACTTAAAATAGGAGACGGAAATTTCCCTTCATTGGAAGGTGAGATCACTATTCCCTCAAATTTGTGTACAGTTGTTAGCTCTTTATCAGAACTAACTTCCAGAATTTACCCAGATATAATAAATATCAAGATGAAACCCATCGAATGGTTGTGCGAGCGAGCCATCTTAACTCCAAAGAACGACAAGGCAGCCGAAATCAATGAAATTCTACTAAAGGCATTTAATGAAAAATCTGTTGAATATAAATCTTTTGATTCGGTGATCCAATCGGATGATGCTGTCCATTACCCTTTAGAATTTCTTAATACTCTGAATCCTTCTGGTCTTCCATCACATAAACTTATCCTTAAAATTGGAGCACCTATAATGTTACTAAGAAATCTTAACCCACCTAAATTGTGTAATGGAACTAGATTGCAAGTTAAATCTCTGCACAAAAATGTAATAGAAGCTATAGTTATCACTGGGTGTGCTAGAGGAGATATAGTTTTAATCCCGAGAATAACGTTAATCCCAACTGATTATCCCTTTGAGTTTAAAAGAATACAATTCCCACTCAAAGTTTGCTTTGCTATGACTATTAATAAGTCTCAAGGACAATCATTGGGCATGGCAGGGATTGACTTAAGAGAAGAATGTTTTTCACATGGACAGTTCTATGTCGCATGTTCTAGAGTTAGCTCTGCCAGTAGTTTGGTTATTTTAGCACCAAAAGGCAGTACCAAAAATACTGTTTATAAAGAGGTATTGAGATGAACAAAATATGTCAATATAAATATTGGTGGATTTTTATAAAACCATAATGTTTTTGGGTATATTTTATTTCAACATTTCGTCGATTAGAATTGTATCTTGCAATTTGTTTTCAAAATATTAAAATAAAGTAATTTTTTGCTGACTTCTGATTGTAACAATACATGGGCAACCTAGGATAAACTTATCTAAAAGCAGCCTGTAATAAATATAAAAACTGATAAAATAAAAGTTATAGTAGGTTACACAAAAAAACTGTACACGGGCGAAGCCGGGTTATTCAGCTAGTTTTTCCATATTTTGTCAATTTGTGAACTTTAAATGCTTAGAAAAAAAACTGTGACTAAGGATTTTTAATATTTTTCAGGTTATTTTTCAGGGTATGGTACCAACGTTATAACAAATGAGGGTTTTATACTAATTTATTTATCCTTATACAATTTACAAAAAATACCTTCTAACCAAAAAAAAGGTAGGCAAGTGGGTGTCGCTCTGCTATACAGTAGGTTACAAGTGGGTCACTGTATAATGGATGCTATTAAATTTGAATTCAATGATATAATATCATTGTATAAGAAAAACGATTCTGAGCGGAGACGGTATGTCCTTCTAGGTAAAATACATATTATTTACATATCTATGGTATTAAAAAAAATTGACCTATAATGAATTCCAAATTAATCATATCCATTAGGTACTTATAACGCGTTATACACCAACAACAAACCCTGATACTATCATAGATATATATAGTAGATTACTTTAGAAATTTCAAGTACCCACGAATAATATTATACAATCACAACAAAATAACTAAAATCGTAATTCTTGGTTTAAATATGAAATTTTGTCTAAACTTGAAATTAAAATGTCTGTAAAAAATAAATGTGTTTATATATTTTTTAGATTTTTTGGTTACAGTATGAATTATTTAAGAGAATCTTTGTTTTAAATTTTCAACTCTTAGTTATAAAAACTGAACATTTTATAATTTTTTAATTCCAACGATTGATTATTTTCGAGATTTTGATAAATTTTGTCAAAATTCCAACTTTAAATGCTTATAAAAAAAAATCGTGCCTATGTATTTTTAAAATTTTTCAACTGATATTGTAACAATATATAGGAAGCTTGTATTCAATTTTCAGACTTTTTGGCCCACCAAATAAAATTTTATTGACAATTATAAAAAAAAAAACTAAAAAAATTGAAAACTGAAAATGTCCGTAAACAGCTCAAAAAGAGTCAAAATATTTTCAAAATTGTATGGTGTATAGGAAATGCTAATATAAACATTCAGTGAAATTTTCATATATCTATAGTTATTCGTTTATGAATTAAAACAAAATAAGGAAATCGCTACATGAGAAATCGAGTGAACATCCAATGTTGTAAAAATTTGAATTTCAAACGCTCATAAAAATTTAATTTGACTGTCTGGTAGAGATTTTTTTATTGATAAAGGTAGACAAACTTATGAGTAATCTTGTATTACATTTTCAAATCTTAGATTTAAAAAGAAAAATTTTTGCGAATTCTTAACTCAAAATAATTTGCTAATTTTCGTGATTTTTCCATATTTTGTCAATTTTTGAACTTTAAATGCTTATAAAAAAAAGCTGTGACTAAGGATTTTTAATATTTTTCATCTGCCTTTGAAACAATATACTAGGAGTCTTCTATTACATTTTCAAGTTTTTTTACTCAACAAATAAAATTTTATTGATATTTCCAGAAAAATAACTAAAAAAAAATGAAAAATGAAAATGTCCCTAAACAGTTCAAAATAAATCAAAATATTTTGAAAATGTTATCGTGTATAGAAAATGCAAATATAAACAACAAGTGAAAATTTCATGCATCTACGGTCATTTGTTTTAAAGTTACAACAAAAACCAAATTCGATTTTTTGGAAAATCGATTTTGCGTAAAAATTCCCGTTTTTCCTTAATTTTTATGTTGTTTTTTCCCGGCGCTTGTGAAAACTACTGGAAAATGTTTACTTTTGACCCCCCAAAGTACCAACTAGATTCACTTTCCTATCAGAAAAGGTACTATTGAAGAAAATCGAAGCACTTTTACTGTCCCAAAACGTGATAACAGACACAAAAAAAAATATAAAAAATAAAAATATAAAAAAAAACACACATCATTGTAAAACCAATACATTCATCGCTCCAATCAGAATCTAAAATGTCCTACAAAGAAAAAAAAATGATGAATAAAAAATTGGTCGTTTCATACAGCAACAAATTTTTTTGCTAAGAAATTCAGAAAAAAATACAATTTATATTTAAATCCACGCCCTAGGTTCTTATAAATAATAATTTCTGATGATGCATTGATGCCGAAGGGGGAGGACAATCAGCTGAACCAAAATCTAAAATTTGAAAAACCTAAAATAATCAATTTAACAAAAATGAACACTCAAGCGTTATATTACGAAAATACAAAATTTTTGAAATTGATATTTATACCGAACTTTATTATAAATATATAATAATAAATTATTTTGAACAGCAACATACCAGGAAAGTTCCCGGTAATCCGCCATCCTTGTCCGCCCCTGGTCAGAAGTGTATCAATTAGATTTAATTGAAGCATTATTTAAGGAACATCAGCCTAAATGAAAAAATTGCATTTGAAAATGTCAATGAAGGGTAAAAAATATAATAATATACTTTAAAATATCAATTGCCCATTCATGAATAATTTTTTTTAAATTACAACATATCAACTAAAATAGTGACTCTTTATATCATTGTGAAGTATCGCCTGAAATTTGAACTTAAAATATCTATCACAAAAAAAACTGGGTTTATATATTTTATAGATTTTATAGGTACAATATAAATTACTTACAGGAAAGTAGAAACCTTATTTTTAATTTTGGATCCTTAGCTATACAAATTGAACAATTTATACGTTTTTAACGGCATAGTATTTTCAAAATTTGAAGTAAAATGCTTATAAAAAAAATTGTACTCATACATTAATAACATTTTTAAACTGTTACCATTAAAACGTATGAGGAACAAAGAATTAAGTATTTAAGCTTTCTGACCCAACAGTAACATTATTAACAGTTATAGAACATGAACTAAAAAAAAAAATCAAAACATCTATAAATCTCCTAATACGAGTCGAAATATTTTGAATATTTTATCATGTATATAAAATGATGAAATAATCATTTGCTACAAATGTCAAGTACATTTTTAATGTTTATTTGTACATCAATATACAAATATATTCTTTAGTTTATTCACTGTATTAATTTAGTTTTAATTAATTTGCCCGCAGGCGTCTTATTCGGATGAACATCTGTCTGAAATGCAGGAAGCATTTCAATTATTTGATATTCGAGGCGATAACAAAATACATATATCACAAATTGGCAATGCTCTACGAGCATTAGGTCAAAACCCAACTGAATCTGATGTCAATAAATTTACTCAACAACACAAAGCAGATGAAAGAATAACATTTGAAGTATTTCTACCGATTTATCAAGCAATTTCAAAAAATCGATCATCTAATACTGCTGAAGATTTCAATGAAGGATTACGCCAAATGTGGGGTACAAAGGTAATTCGCTTCCACGTAGTGTACCCCGGGCAACGTCCTAGACGGCTAAAGAATTACCACCACCGGCTGCTGTACTGTTCTGAGAACCTCACAGCAACCATGAGCAACAACAACACTTCTCAACCAGGAAACAGTCCTTCTGAGGACTATTTGACTCGAGATCTGGGCACTCAGCTCCGTATCTTTCAACTTAATGTGGAAGGAATTAGCAGTGATAAAAGCAGATATCTCGAAAGATTATTGAAAGAACATAAAATAGATGCGGTCCTATTGCAAGAAACTCACGTTCCAGATGAGCTACAAATGACACGAAGAGCTACAATTATTTCTGGATATACACTAATTTCAGCTCTTTACCATAGAAGCTATGGATCTGCTACCTACATTAGGAACGATATAAAAAACTGGAGCCATCTTTTTTCTACATCGACAGACAACGTACACATTATAGCTATACGTGTCGCTGAGATAACCATACTCAACATATATAAGCCACCTAACGAAATATGGCCAACCCCTCCACTACCAGTCATGCCACATCAATCAATATATATTGGGGACTTTAACAGCCACCATACTAGCTGGGGATATGATATGAATGATAATAATGGTGAAATATTATACAACTGGATTGATAGCGAAAACATACAACTGGTATTTAATGCAAAAGATAGGAAGACATTTCACTCAGGCCGATGGGATAGAGGCTACAACCCTGACCTATGCATCTTCTCAAAAAATAAAAACCGAATAGCTATACCAGCTTACAGAACCGTTTTAAACAACTTTCCAAGAAGCCAGCATAGGCCTATACTCATAAATGTCGGCATTCAAATCCCAATTGTTAAAACCATTCAGAAACCGAGATGGAATTTTAGAAAAGCGGACTGGCACACTTTCGCAAAATCTATAGATGCAAATATCAGGTGGATCAAACCAACGAGTAATAATTACGACCGTTTTGTCGGTATTGTTAAAGGAGCGGCAAAGCGCTGTGTACCCCGAGGTTATAGACGAGATTATATACCATGTTGGAATCCTGAAAGTAATCAACTTTATACAGAATACCAAAAAAATAGCACAACTGAGCTTGCAGACATGCTCCTAATTTCACTGGCAAAATCACGTAAAGAAAGATGGATTGAGACGATGGAAAAACTAGATTTCAAACACTCCAGTAGAGAAGCCTGGAATCTGCTCCGCAGACTTGACCCGAACCCGACAAGAACAAAATCGATACCGAAAATAAAACCTGATGAATTTGCCAACAGAATAATCGAAATGACCAGAGCTACGATGGATAAAGAAACAGCAAGAAAAGTCACTATGAACCTAAAAGCTAAAAAACGTGAAGCGACGGACAGATCTAAATGGGCAGAGAATTTTGTCTCTGAAGAAGTACAAATAGCTTTAAAAAGTGTAAAAACTGGTAAAGCGGCGGGACTAGATGGTATTCACCCAGAATTCCTTAAGAACTGTGGTCCCAATACAAGAAAATGGTTAGCCGATTTTTTCTCCGACATATTATGCTCGGGTAAATTACCAAAATTATTTAAAACAACCAAGGTATTAGCGGCTCTAAAACCAGAGAAGGCAAATGACGACGTAAAAAGTTACAGACCCATATCGCTACTAAGTGCAAGTTACAAGCTACTCGAGAGACTAATCTATAACCGAATATCGAAAACCATAGATGAGGTCTTACCGCAAGAGCAGGCAGGGTTTCGCCCACAACGAAATTGTTGTGACCAAGTCATGGCGCTAACCACTCACATCGAAAATGGCTACGATAAAAAACTAAAAACAGCTGTAGCTTTTGTCGATCTGTCCTCTGCTTACGACACAGTTTGGCGAAAAGGCTTATTATCTAAATTCCTCGATGTAATCCCCTGTAAAACATTACTCACACTACTTAACAATATGCTCAGTAATAGACAACTAACCGTCTACATAGGAGAGGAAAAAAGTAAGACGAGAGTGCTAAATAACGGCTTACCACAAGGATCGGTCCTAGCACCACTATTATTTAACCTATATACAAAAGATCTGCCTTCAACATCTTCCAAAAAGTTCATCTATGTGGATGATATAGCCCTGGCTAGTCAGAGTACCAGCTTTGAGGGACTAGAAGAGCCCCTAACCAACGACCTTAGTAAGTTAGACTCATATTTTAAACGGTGGAGACTAAAGCCCAACCCAACAAAAACGGAAGTAACAGTGTTTCATTTGAATAACAAAAAAGCTAGTCAAGAAATAAATATAAACTTTGGCGGTCAGGAAGTACGAAATACTAAACACCCAAAATACCTAGGAGTGGTTCTAGATAGAACACTCACTTATAGAGAACACCTAACCAGACTATCAGCAAAAGTCAAGACCCGTCAGAGCATCATTTCAAAGCTATCTAGCTCAACATGGGGAGCTGATGCGAATACGCTACGTATAAGCACGCTATCATTAGTGTATTCTACAGCTGAGTATTGTGCCCCTGTCTGGCTTAACAGCGTCCACACAAAGTACGTAGACAAACACCTTAATGCGGCTATGCGCTCAATTGGTGGGTTGACAAAGTCTACACCACTAAAATGGTTACCAGTGCTTAGTAACATTGCTCCACCTAAGTTACGAAGAGAACATGCACTATTGCAAGAATGGATAAAGTACGCTAATAACCCCTTCCTTCCCATACATACGGACCTGACTGCATTAGAAGGTGTTCAACGACTCAAGTCGCGTAAACCACCATGGAAAACAGCAAGGGATCTCACCAAAGATAAATTCAATATAAGTTCTAAATGGGAAAACGATTGGACAATAGAAAATCCAGATAACCAAAAACTGGTGACAAACCCAACTATCAAACAACCGGGATTTGACCTCGAAAGAAGTACTTGGGTAACACTAAACCGTATTAGAACTGGTCATGGTAGGAGAGGTCACATGATGTATAAATGGGGACTGCGTGACAATGAAACGTGTGACTGTGGTTATGAATCCCAGACGATCAATCACATCATCACTGAATGTCCAATTCACGCATTTAAAGGCACCATAGAAGATATCCACCTGATGAAGGAAGAAGCGGTGGAATGGATGAAGAACCTGGATGTGAAGCTATAGCATGACCCGTACATTCACCAAATGGGGAACCCCTTATCTATTTTATGTATTATGTTTTATATATTTTATGTTTTATGTTTTATGTTTTATGTTGAGTTTTATCACTGTTGACCATCTTTTTATTTTAATTATGTAGATGTTATATCTTTTAATATTCTAAGTGTTGTTGATGTTGCTCATTGACGCCATACGAAATAATAATAATAATTTTTAATGTGTACACACTACAAAGTTCCACAAAGAAACTAAAAATTATAATTTAAATAGTAGATTATAGATATAATTTAAATATAGCTTAATTTTTTTATTTGAAAATAGTTAGTATAAATTTAAAAAAAAAACATTCTTATCAAATAGGTATTCAAAATAACAAAAATATTTAAAACAATACACGTGTCATCATAATTTATGTTCATATTATTATTAACAACGAGTACTACTATAATCTGATTAATGACAATGATGTGGTCTATCGACAACTACTCCACCATAAATTTGTACTCCATTTCTTGACAATCTTTCCAAGGTCCAAGTATTGGTGTTAGGGTTGTAAATTTCAAAAGTATCAACAGTATCTGCAGATTCTCCGCCCAAAGCATACAACAAACCATCTAATACGGCTACTCCTATTGTCGCGGTCGTTATCGCAACGACCGCGGCGTCTCTATCGACGTCCACGAGATCGCGACCGACAACCGGTCTGGCCGCCGCCTGCGGCACGGCCGCCGGCCCGGCCAGCGGCGGTGGCGACGGGATCTCTCGTCGGACCGTTGTCAACGCCGCACGCGTATTATTATAATTTATAATCATAATTAACTATATATATTACCTGGGCAATATACGTCGTAAGTACCTACTTAACGTGTTCGTCGTCGTTTGTTATTTACAACCCCTACAAACCGTTCCATTACCTACATTGGCGCAGTCGGAACAGGAGTAAGGTAAGTGCTAATTTTAATAAAAAATAATTTTACGTAAATTAAAGTAAATTAGCACATATCGGGTTAAAAGAACCTACAATAGGTGTCCTGGTCATACCGGTTCCTAATATTTTTTTTTTGATTCTGATGTTTTATTATAAATAAAATATTAAGGGCTTGTCCAATCTAAGGTGGTAAATTGTAGCAAAATTTGCATAATTTAGCGTAATTCCTACAGTGCTAAACTTGGTTTAGGCTATTTATAGATTGGAAAGTACATATCTCTACCAGCGATATCCCGAGTTACGTAATCTCATATCTAACGTACTTTAATTAGGTAGATAATAGCAGTTAAATTTAATAATCACAATGGGTACGAAACACATTGGTGAATTAACTATTGCTGAGATTAACCGGGAGTTACATAAGCGTGGTATTGAGACCGGGGGGTCCAAGGCCGATAAACTCTTAGCATTAGAAGAGTATATTAGGGCTAAGGAAAATTTGGATCCAGGATCAGTACGGTTTGGGGAAACTGACGAGACGTCAGCCCAGGTACCGGAAGGGAAAACATCGGTGGCTCAAACTGAGGAGGATGAGGTCGACTCTGAAAAGAGTTTGATAAACCAGTTTATGGAGCAGATGTTAGATAGGCTGGAGGGGTTGGAAGCAACGGTCGACAAGCAGCAACTGACAATCGCTACTCTCAGCGAGAGCGTGGAACGCTTGGAGCGGGAGTTAGCCGAAGAAAAGCTCAAGTCGACCGAACGGGTGGAGCAAGCAAGTTGCTCATGCCGTGGAAATACCCAACAACCATCAACCAGCGACTTATCCGGGGCAAATCAGAGTTGCTCGGACGAAAGTCAAAATCGTCCGGTCAAAACTCAAAAAATGAGTTTTGAGAGCCGATGGGCGAACATACGGAGCAGATTGACCGGGGAAAACCCGAAAAATCGGAGTGTTTCCGGAGGTTCCGGTAACCAGTCCGGAGTGTCCGGTGAAATGTCCGGAGTCTTCGGTAATCTGTCCGGAGTGTCCGGTGAAGTTTCCGGCAGAAGTCATGAGGAAGCGTTACGGAGTAGTTTTTCCGGGGTAAAACGCGTGCATTTCCCGGATAGCCTGCTCATTCCTCAAAATGAGTTGAATATGGCCCGTGCGTCGATACCAGAGTTTGCCGGTAAGAGGGAGGAAGACCCAGTGCGGTTTTTGCTCCAGGCCGAGGCAATACTTGAAGAAACTGGTATCCACAAGGCTAGATGGGTGACCGTTTTGGCTCCTCAGCTGAAGGCTCAGGCAGGAACATGGTGGGGAACCATGAGAGCGTTGGACTTACCATGGCAAGAGTTCAGGTCCGAACTATTGGAGAAGTTCAACGGCGACGAGTTGCAGTCGAGTCTGCAATCAGAATTGTTGAGCACCGCTCAGACCAAGACCGAAACACTGGGGGAGTACGTCCTACACAAGTACCAGTTGTATCGGCGGTTAAACCTTGGTCTGACAGAAGAAGCGGTGGTAATGACAGTGATTGGACTCATGCGTGATGAATTTAGAATTCATGCACGTATACAGCGACTGAAATCGTTCAGCGAATTACGAGCGCTTGCCCATGTTCTGGATGGTAGCAAGGCCGTAATTACGGATAAGGCGGGAGTGAGCACCAGCGTACCACCAAAGTCAAAATGGTTGGATAGACGAAAAGCTGAGAGTGCAGAGAAATCCCAAGTGCCAAATCCGAAGCAACGACTATCTTCGGGAGCAGGATGCAGAGTATGTGGTAGTCATGACCACTGGCAAGCTGCATGTCCGAAAAGGAAGTCGGAGTCGGGAAACGCCAAAACGACCGGCGGGACCGCCGGGTCCCGACCGGCCAGGAAGTAACCGGCGAAAAAGTCACGAGTCGTCCGAAGAGTGGTAAGCAACGAAGTTCAACTCGGGCAGTGAGTAACGTTCCGGAGCAGGAACCACAAATTACAAGAACTGACCCGAAGAAACGGAACTTAGGAGCGTTACGGACCGGAGACTCGGGAAAGGGCCCGAGGAAATCGGACCAAAAGAGTTCTGAACCGGTAAAATCTGGTAAGAACGTAATTCCTCCGGAGGAAAACTTTGGTCACCCGAAGGAAACCTCCGGAGTGAGGAGTTGTCCGGTGAAAACCGTCGAGCCTCCGGAGAGACGCCGGAGAAATCGCCGAGGCCACCCGATAAAACCCATTGGAAACGACGTTCCGGTAAAGGAACCACAGTTCGTGACAATGGACCGGGTAAATGGTTCAGTGATGGAAACTGGTTTCGACCAGCGGGACAACAGGTCGGGAAAATCGTTTAGGATTGAAAGTGTTCCCGACAAAAGTGAAAATCTCACCGAGGTGAAGGATCTTTCCAATAAAAATGTCGCGGACAGCATTTCAAGTGATGCGGAACAAGATGAGTTAACACAGGAGTTGTTAATTTGTCCGGTCACAGCCGAAGATTTTTCCGAGGAGTTTATTCCTTATCCACGGGAAAAGTGCAAGAGGAGAAACTCAGATACAGACTCAAAGTTCGAGTTGAGAGAACGCTTTTGGGGTCTACGGACCGGAGTGTTAGAGTCTCCAGCCATTGCAACGGTGTCAACGGGGAAAACTACAGTAACGGATGTTCCGTTACCGGCCATAGAACTAGAGTTTGCACTCGGGGCAGTAGTAGCGCTACTGGACTCCCAAGCGGCGAGGACATACGTCAAACCGTGGGTGGCAAAGAAGTTTGGCCGGAGTTTTACCGAAGAACCGGAGATTGTCCGGATGGCGGACGGTCGGACCCGAGAAATTACGGAGTTTTCCGAATTTCGGGCCCGGATAGTGGATCTGGAGGTAAGCTTCAGGGCAGCAGTGTTAGACGATCTAATTGGAGATGTCTTCCTGGGCCATGATTTCCTCGTGGAGCAACAAGTCGCTTGGGACTATAGCGGTTGCATAATCCACCTGGGGAAAGAAAGACGTGTTTCCGTGAGTTGGAGAAATCCAGTAACTCCGGTCACCGTAGGAGTGGACTTAACAACCGCAGGATTACCCGAAGGAGAGTACGGTATGCGGGTCAAAAAAGTCCTTTGCCAATATCCGGAGGTTTTCTCCGGAGAGGTAGGCAGAACTCGGGTGATAGAGCACCAGATCCGTCTCAAGGATCCAAATCCGGTGGCTCTAAACGCTTACGGGTACTCCCGAGAGAAAAACGAGGTTATTGCCAAAATGGTGCGAGACATGGAGGAACAGGGTTTTGTTGAACCTAGCATATCTCCATGGGCTGCGCCGGTGGTACTCGTGAAGAAAAAGGATGGCTCACGTAGGTTTTGCGTGGACTATCGCCGTTTGAACATGCAGACGGAGTCGGACGCTCACCCGATGCCGGACCTTCATGACATGGTCCGAGGAATGGGTGGAGCGAAGATTTACAGCACCATGGATTTGAAATCAGGATATTGGCAAGTGGGTCTCTCACCAGAGACACGTCCACTCACGGCGTTCAGGACCCAAAGAGGATTATTCCAGTTTAGAGTAATGCCTTTTGGACTTAAAAACGCCCCCGCCACATTCTGTCGCTTGGTAAGCGAAGTCTTCCGTGGGTTAGTTGGTAAATTTGTGTTGGTTTATTTGGATGATATTGTGGTATACTCGGAGAGTCCCGAACAACATCTAAACCACTTGCAGAGAGTCTTGGAGCGACTCCAGTCTTACGGTCTGACGTGCCAACCGAAAAAATGTACATTCGGGGTGACACAGATCAAATTCCTAGGTCACGTCGTGGACGGTGAAGGAATAGACCGGGAACCGGAGAAACTGACGGCAATTCAGGAATTACCGGTTCCAAAGAAGACAAAAGACGTGTTACGGGTGTTGGGCGTTTGTGGTTGGTACAGTCAGTTCGTGCCACACTACGCCGAGATCACAGCACCACTCACGAGTCTGTTGGCAAAAGGGACCAAATGGCGTTGGTCAGAAATTGAGCAAGAGGCGTTCCGGAAGTTGAAGGAGTCTTTGGTGTCCGCACCACGGCTCTGCCCTCCTCTTCCGGGTAAGCCATTCAATCTACAGACCGACGCAAGCGAAGTCGGAGTTGGTGCCGTGCTCTTCCAGCGGGGGGAGAGTGGTGACAGGAAAATCATTTCCTACGCCAGCAAGAAACTCAATCCAGCACAGGGAAGATACTCGGCAGTCGAACGTGAATGTCTAGCCATAGTTTGGGCGGTTGACAGGTTCAGGCCGTATCTTGAGTCTGGTAAGTTTATGTTATTCACAGATAACGCGGCACTCCGATGGTTACAGCAAGCTCGCTGTACCAACAGCAAACTAACGCGATGGGCGCTACAACTCGGGGCTTTCGATTTTGAAATCCGGCACGTACCCGGAGTAGAAAATGAAGCAGCCGACGCGCTATCCCGTTGTCCGGTGGGACCGAATACAGTGGACGAAGAATCGTTGGAGAACAATATCCACGATCCCCCAGTGATTCAGCCCGGAGTGTCCGGAGGAACTTCCGGAGTCTTCGGCGATCTGTCCGGCGTGTCCGGAGGATCCGGTGTGGGTGTCACCCAGTGTGGAGCGATCCAGCCGAAGAGAAATGACGGAAACGTCACATTGCAAGCTGTCCGAGAGTGGCAACAAAACGACCCGAACATAAGGGAGATAGTTACTAAACTCTCCGGAGATGGTGCAAGGTTCGGTCGGCTTCGGAAGTTGTACGTCATCCGGGACAAGGTGTTGCACCGCCACCCACGATCCATCGCGCATGGAGAAGAGGGGGTGGTCGTCCCGGTAGACAAGGCCCAGATTCTGCTACAAAGGTTTCACGACCACGAAGCAGCGAATCACCCAGGGTGGAAAGAAACGTACCGAAGTATAAAGAGTCGTTTCTTTTGGGCCGGTATGCGTGAAGCAGTGCGTAACTACGTGCGGGCGTGCGACGTCTGTGCACGTGTAAAACCACTGAATCGCAAACCAGAAGATCGTATACGCACCAGAGTCCCACGGCAACCTTGGGAGGTGCTGAGCATCGATCTTATGGGTCCATACCCACGAACGCAGCGGGGTAAGACAACGATTTTGGTAGTAACTGATTGTTACAGTCGCTGGGTAGAGGCGTACCCCCTAGGAAAGGCGACGACCAAATCGATTGTGGATACATTCGAACGGGAGTTGTTCCCACGGTTCGGGTACCCGAGGGCATTATTGTCGGATAATGGCCCGCAGTTCGTGTCCAAGGCAATGGGAGACGCACTAAAGAGGTGGGGAGTGGAAGGATGGACGACTCCAATATACCACCCACGTGCCAACCCGGTAGAAAGGCAAAATCAAGAACTGAAGAAAGGGTTCCGAACCTTACTTGTTGATAAGCCTCATCATCTGTGGGATGTCTACCTGCCGCACGTGTTGTTCTCCGTAAGAAACAGAGAAAACCGAAACACCGGACAGTCACCGGCCAAAATGATGTTTGGCCGGGAGATCAAGGCCCCCGGAGATTGGCAGCTCGAGTTGGCCGAAGGATCTCCGGACGCGGGAAAAAATGATCCGGAGTTGTCCGAAGCAGTGCGGAACCCTCCGGTAGAAATCGAAGGTTCCCCGGTGGAACCGGATGATGCCACTGTGGTAGAGGGGGGTAACCCGGTAGTCTCCGGCCCCAAAGCCCCCAGTACCCATATACCCCTAGAACCCCCGGGAAGAATTAGTCTGACAGTCGGGGATTGGGTATACTACAAAGCGCATCCGCAGTCAAGTGCGGAGAAGCGTTTTCACGCGGGGTTCGCCCCGAAATGGTTAGGTCCGGTTAAGTTGGGTAAACCACTAGGAACCGGAGTGTTCTTGACGGAGGGTAAACACCCTATTAAGTTACATGTCTCAGCGATGAAGCTA
Source organism: Macrosiphum euphorbiae (assembly GCA_949089665.1). NCBI lineage: Eukaryota > Metazoa > Arthropoda > Insecta > Hemiptera > Aphididae > Macrosiphum > Macrosiphum euphorbiae. The sequence continues at coordinate 66,240 of CARXXK010000395.1, read as the reverse complement.
GCTGTAGGACCGTCAGAGAACACTAACTAACCATACATTGTTTCAGATGGCAGAACGACCAAACCAGCCACCACCAAACCGCAACCACCGGCCATCCCGCGGCATGATTGCCAGGCATGCGGAAAAACTCCGGGCGATGGCGGCGCAGTTGTTGCGGGAAGCCAGGAGGCTGTCGGGCGATGGTCCGGAGGACACGGTTGGCGGTTGGTCGGCCGAACGCGCGGCCACCGCATCGTTCGGCCGGATACGAGCAAGCCCGGTTGCGTGGGCCTTGTTCGAGCGGGGGTTCGCCGAGGGACGCCGGTCCACTCGAGCAAACACCCCACAGCCAGGAAACGCCAGGGCTCGGGCAGGACCTCCGGGGAGGGCCCCACCCCGCCAAGCAGCGCCGGCGTACCAGCGCCACGACGTCCGGGATGGACGTGGTCGTTTTAGGCGGCAAGCGGTGCAGCCGCAAATCGACCCGCCAGCAGTACAGCCGCAAGCTCAGCAGCCCGAGGTGCAGCCGCAAGATCAGCAACCCGTGGTGCAGCCGCCCGACACACAGCCAGAGTTCCAGCCGGCCCAGCATCCAGGCACCCAGGAGCAGCAGCTGGCCGCGGTGGAGCGGTGGATCCAAGCCATGGAGGTGACACCCACGAACCCGGTCATCCTCCCCGTGGACTAGGTTGCTCGGGCGCGTCTCGTGGACTCGGGGGGGAGTATGTCGCGGTCGTTATCGCAACGACCGCGGCGTCTCTATCGACGTCCACGAGATCGCGACCGACAACCGGTCTGGCCGCCGCCTGCGGCACGGCCGCCGGCCCGGCCAGCGGCGGTGGCGACGGGATCTCTCGTCGGACCGTTGTCAACGCCGCACGCGTATTATTATAATTTATAATCATAATTAACTATATATATTACCTGGGCAATATACGTCGTAAGTACCTACTTAACGTGTTCGTCGTCGTTTGTTATTTACAACCCCTACAAACCGTTCCATTACCTACACTATAAGATGATGTATTTTAAATTCAATATATTTTTACAAAGGTCGTCCTAAAAAATATAATTATCATAGTCACTACTCACCAGGGCACAATCGGCATAAATTCATATCGGCTATAGAAGACCAAACTCCATCACTTGATCTATAAACCTCAACACTTTTAAGATACTTTCCATTATAGCCACCAATTGCGTACATGAGACCATCCAAAACCCCTACACCAACACCTTGACGACACTCAGACATTTCTGCAACCGGAGTCCACATGTCAAGTGTGGGATCATAATATTCAACAGATTTCAAATAGTTACCATTATAACCTCCAACCTACACAATTTAATTAAATAAAGTGTAAAATAAATAAATAAATAATAATATGATATATTTATTCACAGCGTATAGACGATTATTGAGTACACCAACGCCCAATTTATGTCTCTCAATTGTCATACTAGACACTATTCTCCATTTTTGGGTAATGACATCAAATACCTCTACACTTTTCAATGGATTGTGGCGAAATCCTCCACCAACCTAGAATTACAAATAATATACATTTTTAATATAAAATAAATAAAATATTGATTTAACTTACTGCATATATACAATCATCCAATACACCAACTCCCAAAAAAATTCTTCTAACTAACATGTCAGCCATTGGAACCCATGATGGTGATTGTGAAGATACGTCAAGCATACTAACAGATTTAGGACTCCTAAGATTTACACCTCCCACAGCAAACACAAATTGATCATTTATGACACCAAAACCAGCAAACCTCCGAAATTCATTTATTCCTGGTGCATTCTCTCTTAGCTTGGTTGCTGGGTCATACCATTCAGTATAACACACTGGCGATGTATTAGACTTACTGAACATTAGAATAACCTAATAGAATTAAATCGACAAAATTATTGTGAAGGTAAATTAATCAATCAATTTGGAATTATACTTTTTGAAAACCATCAAACTGTCTAGGTTTAAACCTAATTGTTTTTGGAATGGTTAAATGCTGAACTGATTTTTGATGATTAAAATGTAATGCTTCGATTATATAATCTTTACCTATAAAAATTATAATAATAATTCATAAAATGTATAAATCCATAATGATGGCATATTTATGAAAATAACATACATTTATGACTATTTTTTAGAAGAGGTTCTTCAGATATATTAAATAATATATCAGGCTTTAGTAATGGCAAACGTACATGTTCCATTATTTTTGGCAAAAAATCTATTCTATGATCTGAATCATGTTTTACCCATTTGATAACACATTCAAATACCTACAATAAAAAATATTTAAAACTAGATTAAGATATAATAATAGATTTTTCAACCATTCAATAGTGTATAATTATCACAGGATCCCAAAAATATAATAGATCTTTAAGATCATGTGTTCCTACTGTTTATATTAAGCAAAGGAATTATTTACATAATTAATTCACAGGCTAACAATTATTTTTTTTTGCAGATGACTCATGACTATTCAAAAACAATAAATTACACTAGGTAAATTAAAACCCCTTCTAGTTAGTTCAATATTATAATAAAACATGTAGGTACTATAGACCTGCAAGGGCCGTAAATTTGCGGCCAGGTCCGGTCCATCAATTTTATCCTCAGGCCCAGGCCGGCCCGGTCCAAAAAAAAATTGTGAAAAAAAAGCCATGGCTCGGTTCAAAAATTATGCTAAGCTCGTAAAAAGCCCGGTCCGGTCCATATATTTTATCCTCGAGCCCGGTCCGGCAAGGTCCAAAAAATATTGTGAAAAAAAAATATAATATTATTATGGTATATATAAAATATAGCTTTATTATACCCACCAATCGATATATTATTATATTCATTGGGATTGTATCTACTATCCATAGAGTATACTCTATATGTATATATCTGTACCAACGTCGGTTTTTATCATTATTATTTATTATTTTAAATTGTGATTATTTACTGTCGAAGAAAAATCCTTAAAAAGCCCAGTCCAACCGTTGATTTATTATTCGAAGTCCAGCCCGGCCCGGCCCGAAAAATTGTACAAAAAAAAGCCCAGGCCCGGTCCGGAATAAAATTCCAACTTAAAAAGCCCGGTCCAACCCTTTATTTTATTTCAAAGGCCCAGTCCGGTCCAACGTCACTACGGCTCCGGCTTTTTAAGAACCTGGTCGGGTCGGGCCGGCCCTAGCAGGTCTTTAGTAGGTATACATGTTAGCTCTTTGTGTCTAGTTGATCTCGATGTTACAATAAATATTACTAATATTGCAGTTTATTTACTTTTTCTTCATATGGAACAGCAAGATCATCACAGGAGATAATCTTTACCACATCATCAGAAGATAAAGATAGAAAATCATCACTTTTAACCACTTCTCTGAAAATAATTGTCATTATAATATTATATATTATGTACTATTGAGAAATATAGAGAATTAAGTTAATGAAATTCTATCTTACAAAAAATGTTTTTTAATGAACGCTTCACAACTTGATAACAATTCCGTACAGTTCTGTAAGTCAGCAAACGCTCTGATATCAATACAATTTAATGGATCCAGTTGTTTTTGTAAAAACTCAACACACGAGTCATTTACAAAATCTAATTGTAAGAGACTTGCGGCTGGTAACAAGACCTGGAGAAATCAACATTCAACAATAATACATTTAAAGTAATTTTGTTTTATTGTCTGTAACAAATCACATTTTTAATCAGGTATACCTGTACATTTTCTTTTGTGACGATAATTTCACCGGTATAAATATAATCTAATAATAGTTGTAAGACAGTGGAATCTAATTTTCTTATATTGACGGTGTTGTTGCCGGTTTTTCCAATTTTCCGCGTTTCTATGAAATTTGAAAATTATATTTTATATTTTAGTTGCTATCTTAATTATTTAATATGAAGGAACCCTAATATATATATTTATTCATAATCACTGTTTAAATGATATAATCATGCTCATTTATGATGTAAATAAAATGTGGCCAACCTTAGTATTTACTTCGGCGCCACTGATTAATACAGTGTATTATATAAAAAAAAATTAACGAATTCTGTCTATTCTACAGTGTATGAGATATGAACAATTAGAGTTTTTCTTGTAAGAAAATATGATATATTAACATGTATAAAAATAATTACTGAACATTGCACGGAAATATGGACTAGCTGCCATTAAAACATTTTTATGGCCAAACGTTGTACATCCATCGTCTGTTTCAAATCTAATATCACATAATACTTCATTTCTAAAAACAAAAATTCGTTACTAATATTTATTTTTAATAAAGCTAAAATCACCTTTAACATACTTGCGTAGAGATTGCAAATCTTCTAGTATTCTGACAGAGTGAGAGTTATTTCTAAAATTGGTTGGTTCACATTCTTTGGATGTCAGAACTTGTTTTGGATCACTTTCACTCGATGAATTATGTAAGGCATCCATTTCTTTCACTGACATAACAACCTTGAAATTATTTTAAAAATTGTGATAAATTTTTATATCATCGTTCATCATAAGACCTAATAATACATTTTAGTATAGAACCTGTATAAAGACCAACAAAGTACCTACTTCTGTTAAAAAAATTACTAAGATATAATGGATAACTTCAAGTATAAATAAGTGTTGAAATAAATATTAAAGAATTGTTATTTATGTTCATTGTTCCTAGATTGTAGATTTAATGTGCATAACGACAGGTGTAGTGTACTTTCATTTATTTAGTTTAAATAAATATCTGTTGCAGACTGCAGCGAATAGGTGATAATATCAAAAACAAATACAAGGAATGTTATTTTTTGTATTATTAAGTGATCTTTACAATATCACTTCATACATTTTTTTGTTGGTAGTTATGTACTCATCTGTGGTGTCACAACAAAAATATATTTAAATAATAATAAAAATAAAAAAATAAATGTAATATTGATTCTATACAACTAAATTAGATTTAAAGAATTTATAGATTATAATTATTTCAATTTATAGAATTTATTTATTACTTATTTGTAGTAGGTATAGGTAATTGAATTGAATTCAGCGCGGTAACGAGTAATGGATAATACTGCAGGGCAATACGTATGGTACTTATTGAAATATGAGCCTATATAATCATTAATCGATGTATTTAAATCAATATAATAAAATATATAAAAATTTAAATTTAAATTATAAAATTCCTTCGTATCTGGCTATCTGATGTCGAATATCGATGCGTATAGTGCACACCGACTTTATTGATGACTATGGCGGTGTGGCGTCTCTCGTCTTGTTGAAGACGAGACCGACATTTTCTTTATAGATCCACCATGATTATTGTAATATGTTATCTTGTTTACGTTGTAATAGATACTTGAACTAATTTTTTCGAGTGCCACTTATTTATTTTAATAAGTAGGTTTTATCAGTCATAATACGTACCAATGTACCATTAATGACAAAATAATTGAACTAGGTACCTATTCGAAATTTAATAATAAAATATAAATGTAATTATAAAATATAAAAATATTTGAATTGAGAATGTTGTAATGATATTATAGTACCATCGTTCATCAGGACATTCTACTGTATTATATTTAGCTGATAAACAAATTAGATGTTGATATTTATAGCCATATTATTGACTATTTTGATTTGTTTTTTATTTCTAGTATTTTTCCTTATACAGGGTGGTTCTGAAATGGATGAAGTCACTATAGTATATTGTATATACGTATTCAATGTGATGGCCCAATAAAGATTTTTTTGAAATTTCCAAATCTTCAAAATCTGGCGGTTAATACAAATTTAGAACATTATCTTAAATGTAAATATAAATAGTCAAGTTGTATTTTTTGCAAAATTCTCATAAGAATCGAGGTATCACATCATTTTCGGGCTTGTCGTGCACGAATTTCGGACTAAAAAAAAAATGGTGTGGCACATCGATTTGTATAAGAACACTACAAGATGAACAGTGGTGTTCGAGCCACAATAATAGACCTTGCGCCCGGTCAGCGTATACTTCGGGGCAACACTCACACACCGACCGAAATGTGCATCTGTGTGTATATTAGGTATAGCAACTCAGGAGAAGTGGACTGGTTCGTCGATCCAAACTCCGAGTGGGTATGCGGTGGGTGTGTTGTAGGTGTGTATATGTGTGTGCGTGTACTTATAACTAAGATAGATAGGTAAGTGGTAACTCAAATAATGGTAACTAAATCGTGTAATGCACTAAAGGACATATTATAATAAATATCAAAAATATATAAACATAATAATAATATGGTACCCTTCTGGCACGACGAATAATTGTATACAAATTTAGCCCATTTGGATCAACAAAAAGATACCCATGATAAAAAATAATTACAAGCATGAGCGATGAGCTTGCTCAGCCAATTGATTTAACAATAATAATAACAGTAATAATTAGTTAATGATAATTCAAAACTCACAGGGTTGTGGAGCGCAGTCTGTCCAGCTGGTCCCGTACCTATACTATAATAATAATTAAAATAATAAAGGCTCGCGGAGATCAGCGCGAACTGACAATAATACAAAATACTATCAGTGGCGTTGAGCGCACACGCAACAATAATAAGAGTATAAACGGCGATATAAAAGATAATAATATTTAATATTTATAATATTTGCGGTCACAAAATAATTAATATATGGCGATTAGCGACCTTGGTTATACAACATAATTAAGAGCACGATTAGCGCACAGTGCACACCAAAAAATGAATATAACTTTTATATAATTATAAAAAGGTGACAATTCGAGCCCACACAATAAATAATAAATATAATAAAAAAAATACCGGCAATTCGTGAATAAGCAATATATTATAATAAAAAACCTCGCACTTATTTTTATTGCGCACTTACAAACAACAATATTAATTTAACGGCGATTTGCGCCACGGCAGAAAAGTGTTGGATCCTCCGTTGACATATCTTGACGGACTGACGACGGGGCCGAAGTGTTAAACCGGGGGACCGGCGGCGCCTGGTAACGCACCGAGCGTAATCTACGGTTATATTATAATACACAACAAGGAATGGTACAAAGATAAGACATTCAATAACGAATATATTATTGTGTTTGTGTGTGTATGTGTGTCGGTCGGCGGAATATACTAACTAGTACGTATAATGCGAGTGGCGGTGACGGCGGCGCGAACAAATGGTGATAGATATTTGTAAAATTGTAAATTGTTTGTACATCTTAAAATATCCATTACTTGCTTTAAAATTAAAATATAATATAAAGCCCCAGGAGATTACCTAGATAATAAACTTGTCTTTAAATTTTATAAGAGATCAATTCACTCTAATTTTTAAACAAACGGACCTACACGTGTTCTGCTAAGAGTACAATTTGCTATGTTACGCACTTGTAAGACGGAGACAACATATTAGGCGGGCGAGGCGTCCCGTTAACTTTGAATTCAATGATATAATATCATTGTATACGAAAAACAATTCTGAGCGGAGAATATCAGTCTAGGTTTAAGAAATATTATATACATATCTATGGCATTAAAAAAAAAATTGACCTATAATATAATAGGTACCTATAATAAATTCCAAATTAATCATATTACAATATCCATTAGGTACTTATAACGAGTTGTACATCAATAACAAACCTTGATACTATCATAGATATATACGTATACTTTAGAAGTTTCAAGTACCCACGAATAATATTATACAATCACAAACAAAATAACTAAAATATTTACTCTAGGTTTTTTAATATGTAATTTCGTAAAATTTAAAGCAAACGAACTAATACGCTTAGACATTAGAATTATTATTATCTATATTTACTCGTCTCTACAATAATCGTAATCATTAACTAATTTTATTATACTGCAGTAACTGAGTAACTGCGTGCAGTCTTCTCCCTCCCTGTCTTTTGAATAATATTATAGATACATTTTACTTTCATTACCATCGCTATGTATAATGTCAATATATATTATAAATTATAATAGATATAACCGTGAGAATCATTCGGAAAATGTGAAATCTGAGTGTGCCAAATCGTCTTGTTTATAAAACTCAGATTTCCAAATCATAATTAACAACAGCGGACCCGCAGCGCATAAGCACGACATTAAAAAGGGCTTACCGATTAATATTTCGAGAAGTATGAAAGGCAATCCTATTATAATATGGTAGGTAGTATACGTCCAAATCGTATTATAACAGCTGCATAATCGCGTACCTACCTATACACAGTGTTGCAATTAGGATTCTTGAGGCCCCGGACCAAGTCAATGTATGGGGCCCTGAAGTCTATGTATAATATAATATTTTTTATAGGTTACCTATACAAAAATAAATAATGATGGTGATTTTGTTTTTAAAAAAACAAAATTTTTATGTGAAGCCCCACTAACCCAGTGACCAGTGTATTGTTATTTAAATATAACTACACTTTATAAGTGTTCTTTTTTTTATTATAAATATCAAATAAAGCTTTTGTAAAAATATATGGTTCTAAAAAAAGTATTGCATAGCATAAAGATATACGACCTACCTATATTATATTTAAACATATAATTAGGTATATAGAAAAAAATCTTTATCATATTTAAAATTATAAAAAACCTATCACAAACAGATACAAATAATCATAGTTAATAATATATCAATTGATCATAATTATTAGGTATTTGATATTAACAATAGACATCAGTTCAACAAATTAGATAATATAATATGGTACCTACTACCTACATATATAGAAAAAAATAATTACAAACAATATGAAATACAATTTTATAACTTATTTCAAGTCATTGACAACGTTTCATAAATCAGAATTCTAAATATACTCATAATATGTGCTATAGAAATGAAATAATTATACAAATTAAGAACGGAAATTAAATTTTATTGCTTTTAAATTAGCAAAGTAATTTATAACATTTCCCAAATTTAATTCAGAATTCAAATGTACTCTGATGTTCAACATTAAGTATAGCTATATAATTCAAATAATCTTGTACTATAGAATTCTCAGAAAATTCTTAATAAGTTTTAATTTGGAAAATGATCTGTAGTGGCAACTTTAAGTGGTAATACTAAAAACATCCCTCTACTTGTTATGTAAAACCCCCTTGGGTGGGTGTTAGAATTATTTTTGCACCATAATTTGCAAAAGTAATTTCCAGTACATTTTCGTTACTTGGATATAATTCTAATGAAATTACTTAACGCGTTACAAGCAAAGTAACGCCGTTACAGTAACGCGTTACTTTCGTTACGTTACTACCCAACACTAAAAATATTATATGAACATAAACGTGTTTCAGATAATTTAAGAGGACCACAATGGGTGTTAATTTGAATTAATAAAGGGTAGCTCATATATAAAAACTCCAGATGGAAAAGCTAATAGAAAGTCAGTTTTAAATGTAAAAAATGAAAAAGATAATAAATGTTTTTTAAGGTCGATTTTAGCTCATTTGTATCTAGTTGAACATATATATCATCCACAAAGAGTAGAGAAATATAGAGAATATGGGAATATATTTGATGAAGTAAAAATTGAGTATCCTATGATAGTTAGTAAGATTCCTAGTTTTGTAAACAGCGTTAATGAGAAAAAGTTGATTGAAGGTGGATTATCTATTAATGTTTATCATCATGATGAAGATTATAAAGTAACACGCCTCTATCTCTAACGAAATATGAGAAAGAAGTACATATTGATTTATTATTTTTGAAAGATGGAGATAATACACATTATTTTTTAATAAAAAAATTATGGGGATTAGTTAAGAGTCAAATTCCAAAACAATTTTAAAAATAGGTATCTTTGTAGAATGTGTTTAAACAGTTTTCAAACCATGGAAAAATTATTAGATCAAAAGAGTTACTGTATATTAAATACAATTAATAATTGAGAGAAAATGCTATATGTATAGCTGTAAATTATTTGGATAATGTTAAGAAAATGAATGAGTTAACCGAATTACAGAAAGAAGAATATAAAAATGCAATAGTTTGCCATATTTGTGAAGAAAAATTAACTAGCGTACCTTGCCATATATTAGGTTACTTGAAAAGGAAACATATTAAGAATATAGATATAGATATTTATAAAAAAATTAACACATTAAATGCAACTAGTTAAGTTGCAAAGTTTATATGAATTAAACTACCTAGTTAGTGCAATAGTGTTGACTATTGAGATGTACTATATAGTACCAGTATTATTCACTGTAATCGATATTTAATAAATAAGATTACATACCATTCAGATAATTTCTAAGCATTTTTTAAATTACTGTATTTTCAGATTCAAAATATCTGATAATTATGTACTCTTTACATAGTTTGCTAGTTCCTTAATCAAGAAAATTAACATGAGAAAAGAATGAAAAAAATACTATGTAAAATATGGAATTAAAGCACTTTTAATATAAACGGCGCAGAAAGAGGATCCCATCTAGTTATCTAGTCATCTCTATTATCTAGTCTATAGATAATATTTTAACAATGGATAGAACTTAATACCCCTTGGTGTAGTGAGAGCCTCAGAGCACTATATCAAAGCAGTGTCTCTCTCATCCATATTCCGGACCGTGACCCCTTATTTTGTTAAAATAGGAATGGCCTATCCATTCTTATATTATTAATTATAGTCCTATCCAGCCATGTATATTAATTGTTGGTAGTAGATACATTATTTTATCCGAAACAAATTTTGATATATTTTAATGCAGTCAAATACATGAATTACAATTTAAAAAATATTTTAAGTATGTTTCAAAATGTTCGATGTTTTTAATGTTGATTGTCTAATATTTATATTTTTCAAGAACTATTTATGTTTATATATCATTTACATTTATTTTACTTTGTTTTATAATGTAGTTACAAATAATTTATAATTATTAATAATTTTTAGTTAATAACCAACCTAATTGTTTTTTTAACATGTATAATAACAATAGATAGTTTAATTTGAATATAATTATTTTTGTTATTAAAAATTCCCCTCCACCCACAGATGTATACCTATAACACCGCATCTAATATTATATTATATTATACATCAATTATTTACCTACACATTTTTATTTCTTAAATTTATGTATTTTACTCCACTAATAAATTTTAAAAAAATTGTACAAAGTACATACCTAGTATGATAATATTGTTTTTATAGGCAAATCTGATAATGTAAATTATCAATAAATGAAATCATTAAAACATGAAGTAGGTACTTGGTTATTTTTTTGTTATTGGATTGCCGATTATATGTGCGTGCGTATGTATATATATAATTTGTACATAGATACTTGTGAGTAAATATAATATCTGCATACATATGATATTTTTACACTCATTAAATTTTAATTGGTGGTTTTAAAATAGTGTTTATTATTATTATTTTTTTTTTTATTCTGTATAAAAAATATTTACCAGAAGGAGTGCTTCGATTTCAACATACAGTATCTTATAATTTTAGCAAATTGGATCAAAATGGTAGGTACCTAGTTTGAAGAGGTATTTTTCGACTTTCTCAATAGTTATTTTTTAATGCCACCGGAAAAACCACCGATAAATTACGAAAAACCGATATAAAAGGGGTTTTAATTTCGAACGCGTTGTTTATCAACTTAAAGCCGAATTAAAAATTGTGACGAATTTAAAAATACTAATACAATTTACAGGCTATAATAAATAATAAAAAAATATAAAATATCCATACAAACCGTCTCCACTCACAATCGTTTTTCGTATTATTAAATCATTGAGTTAAAATTTAATACAATCCATCACTGGTAACCTACTGTACAGCAGAGCGATATCCACTTACCCGCTATCTTATATTATTATATACACATGTCGTCCTTAAGAAATAAAATATTCACATTACCAAATGTTTTTTTTATAATTTCGTTGGCTGAAAATGAAATACAACTTTAAACATATGTAACCATGGAGATACCGCCGACCGTTTGCTATCGACGGAAAAATACACAAAATATATAATTATTAGTTTAGTTTAAATTTGTTTTAAATTCCAAATCGATTCTTCTAACTTTACGTAAATATATTAAACACAATTGTTGTATGTTTTGCAATAACACGTCTACACCACCTTACGGAATGGTCTACAAGCATAATTAAACGCAAAATGGATTATGGTATAATGATGATCAGAAAAATCGTGAAAGCTGGCAATCTCAAAGGTAAGTGAGTATTGTACTATACTACTATTGTCATTGTCAACTTAACTAATTTTACATCTATTCTGCAGTGTAATAGTGCCGATTTGAACATTTTTTGCCCCAAGGCAACATAATTTGCACCCCCATCACCTTAAAAAAAAGTTATTTCTTTAAATGGACCTAAGGTATAACTACTTTTTTGTGCCATAAATGCAGTTTAGCTGCCAAGCGATTTTTAAAAAAGTTTTCGGGAAATCTATGTAAAGTACCTATTTCAATTAGTTAAGAACAATGGTGAAATCAAAATTTTCGGTCGGACTTATTAGTTTAAAATGTATTATATAGCTTTTTAAAATCCGTGAGTTTCCGTATTCCCATGGCATTTTTTCAAATTAAATTACTTAAAATTAAATTAAATAACCCAACAATAAAATTTAACAGTTAAATTGAAATAAAATAAAAAGTAAGTATGATATGTAATTTCCAAATCGACCAATACCTATGTCGAGGATGTAAAAACTCAAATTTTGAAAAAAAAAAATCGCTTAGAAACTGAACTGCATTTGTCAAAATATTTCATTATTTCATCCATTGGTTTACTCTTAAGTAAATCGTAAGGAAAGCCAATGTAGATAGTTATAAGTAAAATAAAAGTTAACATGATTCTTTAAGAGTTTAATATTATTTTTACTTACAGTAAAACGTTTTTACTGAACATAAGTAGGTATATTGAATTCTTGAAACAATTTAGTAGTTATGATAATAATATACAGCTAGGTACTATACCTAAATATAAACTAAAAAATGAAATAGAAAATTAAAATAATATATCTTTTATTTATTTATTATTATCTATTACATTTTTTATGATGTTAATTTAATTATCTAATAAAAACAGTCTATATACATTTATAAATTTATAACCCTCTCCTAGATTTGAGATTTGAAAATAAAGTAATCATTTCTTAAAAATCTGCTTTACCTACTTGTTATTTCTGATTAAATTGTCATTATTGCTGGAGCAAAATATCATTCTATTGGTATTAGATTTTTGCACATTCAAAATTGGCACTCTAGTATCATTGAGTTGTCCATCTCTGGTATAGGTAATCATTATAGATAATCATTAAAGAACTTTAGAAGTAGGATGAGCTAAAATTGACAAATATTTAAATATGCAATCAAATCCATAAATCATTTCACCTTTAAAGTTACAATACCTACAGTAGGAGGTATAAAACATAGGTACCAATCTAATAACAAAAAAATATTAATACTATCAAAAATTGATAACTTCAACAAATAAAATCACTACCTTCCTAATACATATAGCAAAAAAATAATAATGATAGAATTTTTAAAAATCAAATTAATAAATAAAATATGTACTATTAATTAATGTTTATTTTTCAAATACTTCGGTACCCAATTTTTATATACATATCATATTATGATGCGAAGATTACATAGAAGTGTTGTCAATGGGTGACATATTTACTCAAATCACTGAGGTACAAAAATCATAATTTATATGCTTATTAGTTATTATACGCTAAACTATTGTACAACGCAAATGATAAAACATAATAACATTATACCTTATATTCACGTAATAACATATATAGTATAATATAATTTAACGCAAATGCACAAAAAATCAGTCAAAGTGAATGACAGATAATTGAGTGAAGTTAAAATATTGCAATATTAATTGTTATAAGCGTGAATCTGCGTTAAAAATAAAAATAAAAATAAAAATAAAAATTACAAAAAGGTACGTAACTGATTGTTGCTGGCTGAAAAAAAATAAACATTCAAACAAGATCACCACGGGGCACGGATACTAGCAGGTCGGTGTATCGACGCTGAATAATAAACACATTTTATTATTAATTTAGCTAAAAAAACGGTGTGCACTATATTTATCAATTTTTCTTTTTGGAATTTCGCGTCAATTTATATAGTAACTTCAAAATAATCTACAACCTTAAAGCGATCACGTTATGATGGAGGTGATGACTATATATCAGAAAACTGTCGAATATCCAGGAAGTCTTTTATAGGTAAGACTAATAACGAAATTATTAAATCCAACTATATTGAGAATTGTACAAATTATAGACCTATATGGCTATATCTCTCTATCTCTTTTTATAATCCTAAACATTTGAAAAACGATTAAAACAACGTTTGATTGATTTTTTGAATATACATACATTTTTACTACAAACCAATTTGGATTTTGGAAAAATAAATCAACAAAATGTTCACTGTTACCTATTAGCTTCGAAAATTATTTATTCTAGTATATATTGACAATGACAATAATAAGGTAGGTAGTAATTGGTTTGTATTCAGGTTAAAAAAATACTTTACATAAAAAAATATTAAAATATTATGTTGTATTATTGATATTGCTCAAGATGTGTTTATTTCATATTATTTTTCAAATAGATTGCAAGTAGTTAAAATTGAAGTAATGCTAACTTGTGAAAATCGAGGAAAAGTCGTCATGTTATTTCTTATTTACATAAAATATAGTCTTATTAATCCTAATATTTCAGGAGATATTATTTGTTTTGTTGACGATACATTATTTATAGTTTAAATTACATAGGATTTGAAGATTACATAGGAGTGTTGTCAATGGGTGACATATTTACTCAAATCACTGAGCTACAAAAAAACTGAAACATAATTTATATGCGCTTATTAGTTATTAATTTATTATACCCTAAACTATTGTGCAACTCAAATGATAAAACATTATAATAATATTATACATATATATTCAAGTAATAATTAATAACATATAGTATAATATAACGAAAATGCATAAAAATTCAGTCAAAGTGAATCACAGATAATCGAGTGAAGTTAAAATACTGCGATATTAATTGTTATAAGCGTAAATCTGAGTAAAAATAATATAATAATAAAAATACGAAAAGCTACGTAACTGATTGTTGCTGGCTGAAAATAAATAAACATTCAAACGAGATAACCACTGATAATAGCAGGTCGGTATATCGACGATGAATAATAAACAAATTTAATTATTAATTTAGCTAAAAAAAACAGCGTGCACTATATTTAATAATTTTTCTTTTTGGAATTTCGCGTCGATTTATATAGTATCTCCAAAATAATCTACAACCGAAAGCGATCACGTTAAGATGGAGGCGATGTTCATATATCAGAAAACTGTCGAATATCCAGGAAGTCTTATAGGTAAGACTAATAACGAAATTCTTAAATCCGGCGATATTGATCATTGTACAAATTATAGACCTATATGGCTATATCCTTCTATATCTCTTTCTATAATCCAAAATATTTGAAAAACGATTAGAACAACGTTTGATTGATTTTTTGAAAATATATACATTTTTACTACAAACCAATTTGAATTTTGGAAAAATAAATCAACAAAATTTGCACTGTTATTAGCTTCGAATTTTATTCATTCAAGTAGATATTGACAATGACAACAATAATTAACATAAAAAAATATTAAATCATTAATGTGGTATTATTGGTATTGCTCTAGATGTTTTTATTTCATATTATTTTTCAAATAGATTGCAATCATTGTATTTTACATTGTATCAAAGTTGGACCAAGTTTGTCGTATTCCACCTATGGTGGATTAATATAATCAGTTAAATATACAAAATCCTAACCATTTACCATACTATATAATATCAGATGAATAAAAAAAACCAAATTTAACCATTTTTAAATTAGCCCGTCTTCTTCCCAGAGTTCTAATCTACACCCAAACATTTATTTATTCATATATATATATTGACAAAAAACAATAATAAAAATCAAAAAACATAGCCGATTAACCAATAGCAACCAATATAAATTATAATAAACTCAGATTTCCTACTTTTCCGGTGGATTTACCTAAAATTTTCTTTCTTATTAACCTTCTCCGGTGATTACGAATATCTTATAAAAAATTTGAGCCAAATCGGACCAGTCGTTCTCGATTGATGACTTAACGACCATTCTTCACTCTCCATTTTTATTTATATAGATTATGATGTGGAGATTGCATCAGATGCAATAATATTCACTCAAATCACCGAGGTACACACAACCTAAACCTAATTTATAATAATATGCTTATTATATATTTATACCCTAAATCATTATTGTACAACGAATATAATAAGACATTATAATATATCAATGTAATAATATAGTAATATACTATAATATAACGCAAATGCATAAAAATTCATTCAAATGTAATTAGGTGAAGTTAAAATATTGCGATATTTGTTATAAGCGTGAATCTGCGTAAAAAATATAATAATAAACCTGACTGATAGTAGCTGGCTGAAAAGAAATAAACATTTAAACCACGGATACCACGGATACTACTTGATAAGTCGGTCGTATCTATATCGACGTTGAATAATAAACAAATGTTATAACTATTTAGTTTACCTAAAAAAACAATGTGTACCTATTTTATTATATTTTATATCTGTATATCCAGTGATTGTGTGACACTCATAAATAATAGGTAAAATTCAATTTTTATTTTTGGATTTTCAATTCGCTTTATAATTTATAATAATATAGTATTTTCCAAAACGGACTACAAGCGAAAGCATTATGATGGAGATGATGAGACCATATTATATTAGAAATCTGTCGAATATCCATGAAGTAGTAGGTAAGAATCAGTGGCGTGGTGAACGACGTTTACCTAATGCAATTGCTTAGCCCTAGAAATTTTTCAAGGGGGTGGGTACTCCTTGGCCCAGGTAAAGATAATAAAGAATATATTAAGAATAACAACCATCGGCCAAAATAGATTGGAATCACTAATGCTTCTATCTTGGGAAAAAGATATTTCACATGATATTAGTATATTATAACAATATACCTATATTATTTTTTATGTATTGCGTTTTAATTATAATTAATGCATTATGTAATCTATTTTCTGATAATACACTTACATATAAGCAAGGCTTATGTTAACTGCATAAAAGACTGCTTCAAAATTAATCAGATTTAATTGAAAGGTATTTTAGGTTCTGAGTGAAACGGTGAATGTATTGATTTTACAATGATGTGTGTTTTTTTTTAAATTTTTTTTTGTGTCTGTCATCACGTTTTGGGACAGTAAAAGTGATTGGGTTTTCTTCAACAGTAGCTTTTCTGATAGGAAAGTGAATCTAGTTGGTACTTTGGGGGGTCAAAAGTAAAAATTTCAAAGTAGTTTTCACAAGCGCCGGGAAATACAACATAAAAATTAAGGAAAAACGGGAATTTTTACGCAAAATCGGTTTTCCAAAAAATCGATTTTGGTTTTTGGTGTAACTCTAAAAGAAATGAACGTATATACATGACATTTTCACTGGTTGTTTATATTTGCATTTTATATACACGATAACATTTTCAAAATATTTTGATTTATTTTGAACTGTTTAGGGACATTTTCATTTTCAATTTTTTTTGAGTTTTTTTTCTAAAAATATCAATACAATTTTATTTGTTGGTTAAAAAAGCTTGAAAATGTAAAAGAAGACTCCTAGTATATTATATCAAAGGCAGATGAAAAATATTAAAAATCCTTAGTCACTGTTTCTTTTAATAAACATTTAAAGAAAAAAAAATTGACAAAATATGGAAAAATCACAAAAATTAGCAAATTATTTTGAGTTAAGAATTCGTAAAAATTTTTTTTTTTAAATCTAAGATTTGAAAATGTAATACAAGATTCCTTATAAGATTATCTACATTTATCAAAAAAAAAATGTCTATAAGAAAGTCAAATTAAATTTTTATGAGCGTTTGAAATTCAAATTTTTACAACATTGGCTATTCACTCGATTTCTCATGTAGCGATTTCTTTATTTTGTTGTAATTCAAAAACGAATAACGGTAGATACATGAAAATTTCACTGAATGTTTAAATTAGCATTTCCTATAAACCATACAATTTTGAATTTTGACTCTTCTTGAGCTATTTACGGACATTTACCGCTTTCAATTTTTTTTAGTTTTTTTTTCTATAAATATCAATTAAGTTTTATCTATTTAGCCAAAAAGTGTAAAAATTTAATAGAAGGCTCCTGATATATTGTTACAATATCAGTTGAAAAATATTAAAAATACATAGGCACAGTTTTTTTTTATAAGCATTTAAAGATCGAATTTTGACAAAATTTATCAAAATCTCGAAAATTATCAATCATTGTAATTAATAAATTATAAAATGTTTAGTTTTTATAGCTAAGGATTGCAAATTTAAAACAAAGGTTCTCATAAATAGTTCATACTGTAACCAAAAAATCAAAAAAATATATGAACACAGTTATTTTTTACAGACATTTTAAATTAAAATTTGGACGAAATTACATATTAAAAAACATAGAATAACTATTTTAGTTACCTATTTTGTTGTGATTGAATAATATTATTCGTGGGTACTTGAAACTTCTAAAGTGTACTATTATATATCTATGATAGTATCACGGTTTTTGTTGATGTATAACGCGTTATAAGTACCTAATGGATATTGTGATATGATTAATTTGGAATTTATTATAGGTACCTACCTATTATAGGTCAAATTTTGGTTTAGTACCATAGATATGTATATAATATGTCTTATACCTAGTTTGACATACCTTCTCCGCTCAGAATCGTTTTTCTCATACAATGATATTATATCGTTGAATTCAAATTTAATATCATCCATTATCCAGTGACCCACTTGTACCCTACTGTACAGCAGAGCGACACCCACTTGCCCACCTTTTTAATTATACTATTACTATTTTATGTATAATTAATTATTTAAGTATTATTTATAATAAATAATTGGTGACTTCCTATAACAAAAATTCAAAATTAGCATATAGAATATTATATATAGTTTGTGTTGTAGGGGGGGGGGGGTGGAAGTGGGTGGGTCATTACAATATTAATTTGCTTAAGGTTTGAAAGATGCTCGCCACGCCACTGGTAAGAATAACAACGAAATTATTTAATTCGGCGACAGTGATTCAATTTATATGCAGTAAAAACCAAGAAAATAAGCACTAAAAAATCTTAAATATGCATAAATGTATGCACCAAAATGTTTAAATATGCATGAAAATTAAAAATTAGCAATAAATGGTATTTTTTGAAAATTTAATTTAAACAATATATTTAAAATAATGGAACCCTAAATTTAATACTTTTCTTAATTTTTTTCTGAAATAATATCAATAACGGTCAATGGTCGAAATCACGGTATACCGTGGTCGAAATCGATATTTTCTTATTTTGATATACGTTTTATATTTCAATGATTATTGATCTAAGGTAATCTTTGATAAAACCGTTTATACCTAAAAGTATAATATCTATTAATTTATTTTGATATTTTGCTATTTTAAGGGCTTATTTTACAATTTAAATTGCAAAGGTATTTCATCTTTCAGACTTCAGTGCATATTTCGATGGTTTTTTAGACATTTTTGAAATATATACCATTGTAAAATAAGAAAATAATTTTATAGTTTTATTGTTTTGATTAATCAAAAAAACAATAAAACTATAAAATTATTTTCTTATTTTACAATGGTATATATTTCAAAAATGTCTAAAAAACCATCGAAATATGCACTGAAGTCTGAAAGATGAAATACCTTTGCAATTAAAATTGTAAAATAAGCCCTTAAAATAGCAAAAAATGGGTAAATGTCCAATTATGCAAAAATATGCACTAAAAAGTGATCATTGTACTAATTATAGACCTATCTCTTTCCATCTCGTTCCATATCCAAAATATTTGAAAAATGTTTAAAACAATGATGTTTGGTTGATTTTTTGAATATTATACATAACTTTTTTTCTATTAACCAATTTGGATTTCGGAAAAATAAATCAATAAAATATGCACCGTTTTTAGCTTCAAATTGTATTATTCTAGTAGGTATTGACAATGACAGTAATAAGTTAGGTAATTACAGATTATTTCAGATTTAAAAAACGCTTTTCATTAAAAAAAAATTAAAATATTGTGCGGTATTCGTGGTATTGATCTAGATGTGTTTACATCATATTATCTTTTAAATAGATCGTAAGAAGTTAAAATTGAAGAAATGTATACTCAAGGATCAGTCGTCTTAGGATCCTTTTTATTTCTTATAAGTTATATTTACATAAATATTGTATTATTAATTTTAAAATGTCAGGAAATATTAATTGTTATGCTGACGATACATTATAGTATCAATTGAACATAAAAGAAATTGATGAATATTGTATTAATTAACGATTCAATCTAAGTACTGTGATGAATTAAAAATAAGCATGTACGTTGTTATTCATAAAACTTTACCTTATAAATCATAATAATATATTAACTGAGGTGGTGTAGTTACTATAGTTAGCTATAATTGTAATGAATAATAATTAAAAAGATTTAGAATTTCGAATTTTTTTTCCAATCTTTTATTATTAATTAAAGCATATATTTATTACGATTGATTGGGATCATGAGTATAGATTTATAAAGGAAGGTTATGTTGATTTATGTTACACCCGAGTCTGCGTGTCTTTATTAATTTGTTGCTGATGATAATTCTATAAATATTGTTGAAATTGTGTGAGTATTATTATAATTTCTTACCTGGTTGATGTTAGGTACTTGATTGAACGATGATAGATTTAAGATGAGAGTTTTACAATGTTAGTTTTCTCGAAATGACGTTAGCACAATTTTGATATGAGTAAAAGTTATTTTAATAATTCACAACAAGATATAAAATTTGAATGAGTACGTTAAATTAAAAACCACTGTATAACTTTGGTAGCGAAATAACACTGTGTGTGTGATACTGTGCTACTGAGCTCCGACCCAACTGATGGAAGCAAACTGATCTAATTAATATCGAAATGGGGGTTCTACTTATAGTATTGACCTTTATTGATACCTTGATGTTCCATATTAAATTGTTGTTGTTTATTTGGAATAAGTGCATGGGTATAACCAAATATAATATATAATATGGTTATTATTTATTAGTTGTTTTTGGTCATATTTTTATTAATATCAGGGTAGGTATATGGGTACAGATATTTATTATGTTTTGATATTGTTTATTAGATATTGTATTGTCATTTGATTTCACAGTGAGTATGAATGTTGTTGTTGTGTATAATTTTGGATACTATAATTGGTACCTACATGGGTACAGATATTTATTGTGATATTTTGGTAATGACATATTTAATAGTATTATGATGGTATTGAATCATGAAGCTGTGTTGGTGAAATGATGCAGATATCATTACAGTACTCGAGAATCGGTCATCTTAGGCTCCTTTTTTATTACTTATTTACATAAAATATCGTCTGATTAATCTTAAAATGTCCGGAAATATTATTTGTTTTGCTGACGAAACATTATAGTTTCTGCAATGGAACATAAAATAAATTGATGAATATTGTATTATACTTAGCGATTTAACGCACCTACATGTATAATAATATTTTTATATTTACGATAATTTAATAGTTTAATTCATTCAAATATCGTTATTATTGTTTTTGGTACCTAAAGGCAATATTAGTTCAGGACATATTAATTTTTTTTAAATTCATCACAACCAGGTATTGTAACAACCAGGGTCAGGATTCGTATTCTGTGAAGCGTGGGGCTTAAGTACTATAAAGAATAGTTAATTATATATTTATTAATATTAAAATCGACAGAAACTCAAAACCTTTAAGAAACTAAATGTTTAACTCAACTTTAACTTTTATACTCACTAATGCACATCATAAGTATAATAAAATTATTGACTATACTTCCATTATAACAAGGAAATATATAGATTTTAATTGAATACCTATTATAAGGAATAATTAATAGATTATCGTAACAATTTCAGCTGCCACCGATGTTTTAAACTTCCTTTCAAACTTTTGTTCTCGAAAACTTAGAAATCCCAGATGAATCAAAAGAAAATTGTTTTTGTGTAACGTATTTACAAATAAATAACATTATCTCCCCCGTCGGGACCCACCTTGATGTGGTGGGGGAGCTTGCGGGCCTTTAATTAGGTCTTACCAAGCGGTCCCAACCCGGCTGTGACCTTAACCGGTTGAAGTCGGAGCTTCAAGAGCCGCCCTTGCCTTAAGCAGCTGGGGTCGGCAGGTTGGAGGTAGCCTGCTAGCGCTAGCAAAGCCCTAGTGGAAGGAAAACCACGATAAAAAATTCTGAGCTGGCCCTTTCTCTGAATAAGTGATAGGAGAGAGGGCTGGTAAGGTCGGAGGCAGCCTGCTCCCGCTGAGCGAATGCCCTAGTGGAAGAAAAACCATGATAAAAAAACCCTTAACCCCCAACTCGTAAAGGGGGAGTACTTGGCACGGAGGTCAGTGAAACGTGTTTACGAGGACCCTGTGGAAGACCAGGCAACCTTCCACAGTAGCCTATTTTGGCAGCCTTCACTGCGGTACGCTGCACTGCCGCAGTGCGACTTTTATATCATGCATACTCGTGGGAATCATATGGAGAACCTCAAAAAACCAAACCGACTTGATACAATGGACAAAACAAACGCATCGGAAAACAGCAACAATGGAGAATATGGAAAACTTAAATACAAATATGGCATTAGGAACACCCTAGAGAAAGCGGGGTCGTCTACTTCTACTGAAAAGGTAAATTTTTCTCGTAGTTACGATTTTCAATATTTCCAACACAATTTTTCTTCTAAATTCGTAGATGTTTATTGTGTATGCACTATGCAAACTTAAATTTTATTTTTAAATTATGATTCTCTATACACTTATACACATAATATTATATATTATGGAGTATAAGAAAAATTGTGTCTGAAAGTCGAAGACACTATATTAATGAAAATCCATCTGGACTTATTTAAGGCCCTTGCATATACCGGCAAGAACGTAGCTGTAGCTACCAACAAGACCTTACCTGACTACAAGCGAAAGCGATCATCTTATGAATATGATGACCATCATAATAGAAAATTGTCTCGAACCTCAACATCACCACTCGATATCCATCATGTAATTGGTAAGTAATATACACGTCATCGACCCAAAGACATAATAACGAAATATACAATCGATATCAGTGCTTCACTCTTTTTGAGCCTAACCAGAGCGATGCTTGTATTGATTTTTTCATGGTGTACGCGGTGTTAAGAATAGATACAAAAAAACATTTAATTTACGGACTTTTTAATTAAATTTACAATTTTCGGAGTTACGATCGTAGAAAGAAATAGTTATATAGATATATATGTTACGGTCCAAGTAGAAAAATGGCCATTGTAAACATTGAAAATTAGTTCTATACAATGACAGAGTTTCAAGCCTGATTCCGTGTGAATAATTATATACATACACGATAGATGGGGTCCGATCACTGTTTCTTATTGTCCGTACATTTTGATGCGTAAATTTTGTTAATTCTACTAAAATCAAAACTGCCCTTCTTTCACTCGGTAATAACTTCATTGTTAATATCATATCTAGACATCAAGCCGAACGATAATGTACCAAATAGTAACGACAAGTCAACTATTGTTAAATCTGAAGCGGATTTAGTAACTAGTGTAATACGTCATTATCGTCTGAGCGTACCCCGTACTCACGTACCGCCTAACGATAGCGACAAAAAGATTAAAAAAGTAACAAAGGATAATTATTATTTCATTCAGTATTTATTAATGTATTATTATTTTTACAGGGAAAGTATGGAAAACCACCCATTTCTGGATCGAAATACGTACTCGATGTCAAGGGAGACGGTAATGTTCCCCTTTCACTCCCTAGAGCTTCGGGGACAAAAAGAAAAAGAGTATTGACTGAGACCAGTGACAGAAAACTTAAAAAAGTAATAAAGATAAATTGTTATTTTTTTCAGTATGTATATATTAATATATTGTAATTTTAATAGAAAAAGTATGAAAAACTATCCAATGTGGGTTCAACGAATCAACGTGATGTCGCGGAAGATGGTAATGTCTCTTCTTACTTCTCGCAACCCCCTCCCCCCAAAATACATCGTCCAATTAGAGGTAGTGTTCGGTGGGCCGGTGGGACACTGCTATCTCCAAGGAGAAATCAAAATTATTTAAGCAAAGTGCTGCACTTAATGCACTAAGTGTGAACGGGATATGATCTGGTGTGTTTAATTTTGATCCATTGCATGTTGCATGTTTAAATATTTTGTGTTCTTTTTTGAGTATATTAATCAAACATAGTATGTATAGATACCAAGTACCCATAATATATCATACCACAATTTTACATTTATTTGTCGAGAGCATAATATATCAAACAGATTTTAATGTTTTCATCCTATTTTATTACTAGGTAATATTAATATTACTAGTATTATTAATCCGTTTAAGACAAACTCCATAGGACATTAGGACTGGTTAAACAACGTATAGTTCTGGAAATTGTTCATCAAATTACAGGATAAATAAGCATATAATATTATTATTAAGCGAGATTACTTATTTATGCTGTATTTTTTAACAGTATTAATATGTGTTCTGCCATGTACTTTAAAAATTTATATTAGTGACTATTTTATGCTGTACTTAACTGTTTTGGCTTATTAACCAGTCTCAGTAGTTAGTTATAAATATGAAATACAATTTTCAGTTCTGGAAAATATAATCCGACCTGTTGCATCAGACTTACCATCTGGAGTTGTGAACGGGGATATCAAAATATGTAAGCGGACTAGAACAACGGAAAAGAATGTAAAATTTAAATTATTTATTTTATTTTAATATTACATGAAGTCTTATATTTCTATAATGTACATTTGTAGAGTACAATTCAAACTCCAGTACGATGTCCTGGTGTAATAAAGTTTGGAAAATTTGAAGTGGAGACATGTTATTCATGCCCATTCCCGCAAGAGGAGGATTCTCCGAGATTAATATTTTGTGAATTTTGTTTAAAATACACTAAATGTCAATCGATTTTGGAAAGACATATGCGACACTGTAATTGGAGAACACCACCAGGCACAGAGATCTACCAAAGTGGAGATTTAAGCGTTTTTGAAGTAAATTAATTTTATGAAACAATTCACTAGAGATAAACTACCTACACAATTTTTTATTTATTTTTTCAAACAGGTTGATGGAAAAGTAGACAAAACTTATTGCCAAACACTATGTCGATTGGGGAAATTATTTTTGGACCTAAAAACTCTGGACTTTGGCGTTGAACCGTTCTTATTTTATATTGTGACGAAAAACGACGGTTTTGTAAGTGTACCGAAATAAATACATTTTAAATTGTAACTTTCGAACTGAAAACCAATCTTGGCAGGGTCTGCCCTTCGCTCGAATCATGTAACTAAACGCTTAAAGAATCATTGAGCGATACTATAACAAAATATGTAACGCTGTCAATCCAAATTATCTTAAGTCCATACATTAATATATATATATTTATGTGTATGTGTGTTTTTGTGTGTGTCTGAGCCCAATTAGAAGTCCACCCATTATATAACTTTAAATTTTAATACAAGTCAATAGTCCAAATTTATTAGTAGAAGTATTCAATATTCTGTCTACCGTCGCAAGACGGTAATTCACTTTTTATTTTTTTTTTATATTTGTCTACCATAATTATATTGTAATAATATTCAATTAAAAATGTTAAGGGATGTCATTTTGTTGGTTATTTTTCAAAACTAAAACAAAATGAAGAAAATTTTAATGTTGCTTGTATCGTTATCATGCCACAGTATCGAAGACAAGGGTATGGACGAATTCTCATCGAATTCAGTAAGTTGTAACGTCACAGAATTTTAGGCCTTACTTAATATTATTATAGTTCCCCTGAGCATATTATTTTTCATTATTATTATTTCTTATGATTACATTATGATATTATTATATTTATCGCGCGCCAATGCATAAATGACCACAATGTTACATAACACCTGACCCCGGCCCCCACAACCCGCAGTGTCCGCCCGCCAACAGGCCGCTGCCGTTGCCGGTCGTCACCGCCGGTCGCAGCTGTCGCGTCCGTCGATACGCACCGACAAAGCAGTCTGTTTTCCCAATTATTATTGTAAACGTCCCTATAATGCGACACTGACCTTCCCCACCACGTCAACATCAACGGCCACGACCAGCGGAAAGACAACATCAGCCGTCTTTATTCACATTTTCCGAGACCGCTGAACGAACCAGACGTTTCGACTTTCGGTACCGTGACGCATCCCGAGTTTTCTACGACGACCACAACCGCGTGTCGACCACCATCACTTCGCGTGTGAATCTCATCTTATTGTTTTAATCGACGGGAACCAACCGCCATGATGGGCTAAGTACCGCTCACGGGCCCGATGGTGGGCAAAGCTGCTGAACCAGTCAACCTCCCTGCCGCCGTCACCATCCGAGGCGGTTTGATCGACGACAAGATGGGCCATGCCGGCCGCGTGTGTGCCGGTGGTATTAACCAGCCCATCCAGTTCCTCGGTCAACAACACATCTCAAGCTCAACGTCGTCAGAGTAATACCTCCAAAATTTTCCCCCCTTCTTTTTTTATTTTTTGTCACTTAAAAGCACGATCCTTGTGAAATGTGCGTTTCAGAACGTCCAGGTGTGGTTGCCATTGGGGCCTAGCGGGTAACCTCCTACGCGTTCACATACAGCTGGCGTAAAAAACCAGCTGTCCCTGTGCGCGTTTAAGTAGGGGGCCCCGGACCACACTTACAGACGTTCGAACTTTCATTTCCCCCCCAAATCATTTAAACTGCCCCGGTAACCCTGTGGAGACCACCACGAGTAATGTGATGTGTCGATCCCCGTGGGCCGAGCGTTGTTTTTTTTGTTTCCCATGTGCCCTTTTATATTTTATACCTACTTGCCATGTGCCATGCTATATATTTTATTTTTGTTAAACTGAAAAATGTCAAAACCTTATTTAAATTATCTACAATCAAAAAACCTGTAAAATACATCCACGTGATTACCCTAATATTGCTCTTATTATTTATTTTCATTAACTTATTTATTTTTTTTTCTCTCTCTCTCTCCCCACATAAATCCTCGGCATTCAGCTTGCCGTTGCGTGTATCAAAGCCTGTGAGCTCCACCGACTTGACCCTCGGGTCTCACGCGGTGCGGCTCACAGGTCATGAGGAAAGTGTTCCCCTTTCGTCATGGGTGGTTTTGGTGGCCTTAAAAAGTCACTAACTCTCACATATGGCGACCGTGACAGGACGAAATGTCCAAAAGTCCCCCTTTTAACTTATAATATATTTTTTTTTTTTTTTATATACTCTCAAACTTAAAATCCTTTCTCAAAAATATTAAAATTACTCTTTAAATGGCAAAAAACGTTAGGTCTCAAATATTATTTTTCTTGGCAAGCACATGGCAAATTATTATCCACTTCCATCCGTAAAAATTATTATTTTCCTGTAAGAAAAAACATTTATTATTCATTTTCTAAATTTCCTCTTATTGCAACTCCCCAAATCTCTTACCTATTTTATTATATTATTCAATATGACATTTTTATTCTTGTGCAAGAGACAATCTTTATTATATTATTTAACTTAATGTCATACTATTCAGTTAATTATTCTCTCTCTTGGTAACAAAAAAAAAAAAAAAATGTAAAATATTAAAGTCAAAAATGTATTATTCACTACCAAGGTAAATTCAATCAACTATTATTATTTTTTTTTCCCCCCCATGTACACATTTGTTATCCAGTAATTTATTTCAGAAATTGTTCCTGTCGGTGTATGCATCGTGGAGGCGGTGGTGGCGTTCGACGGTGACGGCTTGGCGATCGGCTGCGGCATCGAGGCTCGGACACTGCGAATGACCCGTCTTTTTCCCTTTGGTTTGCATTATTATATTTTCCCCTTATTCTCCCCCCTTGTTAGTTTTCCCTAGACCCGTACATCCACCCTTGTATAACATTGCTAGGATCATTTTTGTATTTTGCTGCGATAACTTAAGTTTTTTTTCCCAGACCACATGGTCCAAAATGTTAGGATTGTTAATGTCAAATCTGCGGATTGTTATTATATTATTATATTATGTATTATGTTATTATAAATTATAAAATTATGTTCTTGATGAGCATGTTTCCCTTGGTAGGAACAATTATTATTATTCTTATATTATTAAATTTAAAAGGCTAGGAAAAAAACCCAATTATTATTCTCATTCTTATTATTACATTAATGTGTTAGTATTACTATTCTTATCTGTTTAAATTCCCCAACTTAAAAGCTTAATATATTACAAAAAAATCATTTATTAAAATTATAAAATCAAATTAAATAAACATTCTCTTGCACGGAATTAATAAATAATATACATTTTCTTTCTCCACATTGTGCAATCAATTTAATAGGAAATATTTATTATTATAACGTCCCCTTTAAAAGAACAAAATACCCAATGTTAGGTAGGTTTTCCCTCTGATCATTAAATTACTTTACACGACTGACTGTTTGAGATGCTGGTGTAGGAAACTTTGACCTGGTCAGTTTAGTCCACCTAAGGCCCATATCATATTATTCATTACCTTAATTATCATTATTTTCTAATTATTTAGTCTAAACTAAACCTATTAAGACCGGTTATATCTATTCGTCTGCGGACATTACTTATTTATTACTGTTAATATCTTACAATTATTACATTTTATTGAAGTTTCATAGTTAATTATTACTATAGTGTTTTTCTCAATTGATTATAATTGGTACTGAGCATATGGGATAAATTCACCGTATGGTATTATTGCTTGGACCGGTGTATTTACTCTGTTGTTCAGAAACAAGTTTAATCTATTAATTGTAATTTTCCCCTAATTATCATTTAAATATTATTCTGTTATATAAACTGCTGTTACTTAAAACTTATTATTTAAAACTTATTTCATTTTCCCCTAATGCAAAGTGCAGGCAAGCGAACCACCCGACAACCTGACTGGTATAACCCTTCAGTAAATTATTCCTCTCCCCTCTTACCCCCCACCGATTTCGATTTAACCATGTCCGTCGACGGAGAAGGTGATGTCTCGTTGACTCAAAAGGTCCCCCCTACTCTTGACTCCTTAGACAATAGGCTCAGAGATATGTTTGACAACTTTGCCCTCCAGTTTGACGCTATGTCCAAGAGGTTAGTTGCTTTTGATACCCGTATTGAGGAGTTGTGTACCCGTGTGGATGACGGTGATACTGAGATTAGGACAAATTTCCAGCAACTTCAGGCGAATATCAACCGTGATTTTATAAATATTCAGAACGATCTCTCTCATCAACAACTATGCTGTCAGGAAACCCAGAAAACCAACACCCTCACATATCACCAAATCCAAGACACTGTCAAAACCCTCACTAGTAGAGTAAGCATGGTCGAAGGTCAATGTGCCCGTCTAGCTGCCCTGGAAAATGTTGTCCGGAACCCTATCTCTGTCTCTAAACCTCTTTCTACAACCTCGTACCCCCTAGCCTGTTCTCAAGCCCCAGCCAATATCAGCTACCAACCCCCTGCACAAACTTTCAATAATAATATTTCCGCTATGCCTCAAATTTCAAGTAAAGATAGTCAACCCCTCTTACAACACTCTTTTAATAATTCTCAGCCTTTTACACAAAATTCATTTAATAATCTGTTCACCTCAACTACAATTACAAATTCACTTCCCACACAACCGGCTGCCCCGTATCACACTTCAGTCTATTCGGCACCTCAACACCAATGTACATTTTCAAACCCCCCCTCTGTCTCTGTTCATGGTACTCACTCCCTCTCCAATATCTCTGGTATCAATTTGGATTCAACCAAGTTGCCCACTTACAACGGACAGTTAACACCCATTCACCCCGAAGAGTTCCTAGAACAAGCCGAACAATATTTTTTGACACAACCCCCCGTCCCCGACCAGTTCAAGATCAACTATGTAAAGGCGAAGTTTGTAGATGATGCTCAGCTATGGTATCACACGTTACTCCCCCCACCATCGGTGTATAGTGAGTTTCTGTTATTATTTCGGAACCATTTCTGGTCTACCAACCAGCAACGTGCCATTAGGAATGAATTATACCGGCCATATTTTCATAGGGACAATTCATCCCTCCAAAAGCATGCTATGGATTGGATTAACCGAGCCCGTTTCCTGAGACCCCCGATCGATCAAGCCGAAATGGTTGACCAAATTATATCCCACTTTTCATTTAACATTTCCGTCGCCCTCCGAGGTCTCCGTATCGTCACAACTAATGAACTCATCCAACAGCTCTCCCACCTTCAACAGGCCCATTCCCCTCAAAATACCCAGAATAGTCAAACTGCCTCCTCTCATCAAAATCAAAATTCACAACAGAACTCTTTTGGCCACAATAATCAAAATAGATACCCTCCCCGTCAAAACAATTACTCCCCTCGTTTCAATAGTTACAATAGACCTCAAACGGATAACACTCAAAATCAATCATCACCCCCATCACCAGACCAGGCCATTTCCCCTTCGGGAAACTAGCGTTGACCAGACCCATGAGGACGTGTCCTGTGTCCACTAACAATAGTCCTCAAATTTCGATACTCACACACCCCTTAAATATAGATCAGGAAATCGTTCCCCCTCCAAATTATCGTCCAGAAATCCCCTTAAAACTTTTCAAAATACACTATAATGCTCTTTTAGACTCCGGTGCCTCAGTATCTGCAGTCTCCGAAGAACTGTATCAAAATTTAATCTCTGACCCTTCACAAAATAAAATCCCCCTCTTTCCTCTTAACGGCATACTCCTCACAACAGCACTAAATAATAAATCAATAAAATTAAAATCTCAAATCTATTTAAACTTTTCAATTCAAAACTATGAAACCTTTGGTATTTTTCTTGTTGTCCCCCATCTCTCTACTCCTCTTATTTTGGGAACCGATTGGTTGGTGGAAAATGGGGTGACCATAGATTATAGTACTAAGGAAATCTCTCTCCCCTCACTCAAAAATAAAATACCTTTTAAATTAATTGCAGATCATGACCCCAATAGCCTGGTAAATTCACTCAAAAATATCAATATCTCAGAAGATCTCCCTCTACTCTCCGAATCCCCCTCAAGCTCAAAATATAACCCTCTCCCTTTCGAAACAGAAAAAGATATCGCTCTCAATGACTTTCCCCTTAATATTTCTCAACAAAATTTAATGACCTCTCTCTTACAAAATTTCCAAGACATATTTCAAGACAAACCCGGCCTTCATAAATTCTTTTCTTATAAATTTAATGACCAACCCCCTAAAGACCCCCCTGTCATTCTCCATTATACTCTGCCACCTCCCATTCCCCCTGACATAATCTATAAAAAAAATTAAAAAAAAAAAAAAACATTTCATCAACAACAAATTTAAAGTACAATTTCTGTTCAAATTTAATATCAAAAGTCAACTTCAGTTTAATAATACAATAACTTAATCTATTTTTTTTTTCTTTCTCTCTCGAATCAAATCAATGCTATTCGTATCCCTATCAGGTGACACGAATTGTCCCCCGGGACTCAATAACAAATGGGGGGTTAGCATGTGGTGTATTCTGCCTAACACGGTGTCACCACCGTACGCGAGCCTTGCTCAACACACAATGGTTGCAAATGTTATTATTATGTATTTGATATTGCTATGATGTCCCTCATTAAAATGTTAAATTTCCCCTAATTGTATGTCTATGGTCCCCTAAAATTCAGTTCCTCCTTTTCTTACAACAAGTGGTTTTCAGTTCCGACTTATGTAACAACCTTAACAACTTGTTGGGGGGGTTATGTAACGTCACAGAATTTTAGGCCTTACTTAATATTATTATAGTTCCCCTGAGCATATTATTTTTCATTATTATTATTTCTTATGATTACATTATGATATTATTATATTTATCGCGCGCCAATGCATAAATGACCACAATGTTACATAACACCTGACCCCGGCCCCCACAACCCGCAGTGTCCGCCCGCCAACAGGCCGCTGCCGTTGCCGGTCGTCACCGCCGGTCGCAGCTGTCGCGTCCGTCGATACGCACCGACAAAGCAGTCTGTTTTCCCAATTATTATTGTAAACGTCCCTATAATGCGACACTGACCTTCCCCACCACGTCAACATCAACGGCCACGACCAGCGGAAAGACAACATCAGCCGTCTTTATTCACATTTTCCGAGACCGCTGAACGAACCAGACGTTTCGACTTTCGGTACCGTGACGCATCCCGAGTTTTCTACGACGACCACAACCGCGTGTCGACCACCATCACTTCGCGTGTGAATCTCATCTTATTGTTTTAATCGACGGGAACCAACCGCCATGATGGGCTAAGTACCGCTCACGGGCCCGATGGTGGGCAAAGCTGCTGAACCAGTCAACCTCCCTGCCGCCGTCACCATCCGAGGCGGTTTGATCGACGACAAGATGGGCCATGCCGGCCGCGTGTGTGCCGGTGGTATTAACCAGCCCATCCAGTTCCTCGGTCAACAACACATCTCAAGCTCAACGTCGTCAGAGTAATACCTCCAAAATTTTCCCCCCTTCTTTTTTTATTTTTTGTCACTTAAAAGCACGATCCTTGTGAAATGTGCGTTTCAGAACGTCCAGGTGTGGTTGCCATTGGGGCCTAGCGGGTAACCTCCTACGCGTTCACATACAGCTGGCGTAAAAAACCAGCTGTCCCTGTGCGCGTTTAAGTAGGGGGCCCCGGACCACACTTACAGACGTTCGAACTTTCATTTCCCCCCCAAATCATTTAAACTGCCCCGGTAACCCTGTGGAGACCACCACGAGTAATGTGATGTGTCGATCCCCGTGGGCCGAGCGTTGTTTTTTTTGTTTCCCATGTGCCCTTTTATATTTTATACCTACTTGCCATGTGCCATGCTATATATTTTATTTTTGTTAAACTGAAAAATGTCAAAACCTTATTTAAATTATCTACAATCAAAAAACCTGTAAAATACATCCACGTGATTACCCTAATATTGCTCTTATTATTTATTTTCATTAACTTATTTATTTTTTTTTCTCTCTCTCTCTCCCCACATAAATCCTCGGCATTCAGCTTGCCGTTGCGTGTATCAAAGCCTGTGAGCTCCACCGACTTGACCCTCGGGTCTCACGCGGTGCGGCTCACAGGTCATGAGGAAAGTGTTCCCCTTTCGTCATGGGTGGTTTTGGTGGCCTTAAAAAGTCACTAACTCTCACATATGGCGACCGTGACAGGACGAAATGTCCAAAAGTCCCCCTTTTAACTTATAATATATTTTTTTTTTTTTTTATATACTCTCAAACTTAAAATCCTTTCTCAAAAATATTAAAATTACTCTTTAAATGGCAAAAAACGTTAGGTCTCAAATATTATTTTTCTTGGCAAGCACATGGCAAATTATTATCCACTTCCATCCGTAAAAATTATTATTTTCCTGTAAGAAAAAACATTTATTATTCATTTTCTAAATTTCCTCTTATTGCAACTCCCCAAATCTCTTACCTATTTTATTATATTATTCAATATGACATTTTTATTCTTGTGCAAGAGACAATCTTTATTATATTATTTAACTTAATGTCATACTATTCAGTTAATTATTCTCTCTCTTGGTAACAAAAAAAAAAAAAAAATGTAAAATATTAAAGTCAAAAATGTATTATTCACTACCAAGGTAAATTCAATCAACTATTATTATTTTTTTTTCCCCCCATGTACACATTTGTTATCCAGTAATTTATTTCAGAAATTGTTCCTGTCGGTGTATGCATCGTGGAGGCGGTGGTGGCGTTCGACGGTGACGGCTTGGCGATCGGCTGCGGCATCGAGGCTCGGACACTGCGAATGACCCGTCTTTTTCCCTTTGGTTTGCATTATTATATTTTCCCCTTATTCTCCCCCCTTGTTAGTTTTCCCTAGACCCGTACATCCACCCTTGTATAACATTGCTAGGATCATTTTTGTATTTTGCTGCGATAACTTAAGTTTTTTTTCCCAGACCACATGGTCCAAAATGTTAGGATTGTTAATGTCAAATCTGCGGATTGTTATTATATTATTATATTATGTATTATGTTATTATAAATTATAAAATTATGTTCTTGATGAGCATGTTTCCCTTGGTAGGAACAATTATTATTATTCTTATATTATTAAATTTAAAAGGCTAGGAAAAAAACCCAATTATTATTCTCATTCTTATTATTACATTAATGTGTTAGTATTACTATTCTTATCTGTTTAAATTCCCCAACTTAAAAGCTTAATATATTACAAAAAAATCATTTATTAAAATTATAAAATCAAATTAAATAAACATTCTCTTGCACGGAATTAATAAATAATATACATTTTCTTTCTCCACATTGTGCAATCAATTTAATAGGAAATATTTATTATTATAACGTCCCCTTTAAAAGAACAAAATACCCAATGTTAGGTAGGTTTTCCCTCTGATCATTAAATTACTTTACACGACTGACTGTTTGAGATGCTGGTGTAGGAAACTTTGACCTGGTCAGTTTAGTCCACCTAAGGCCCATATCATATTATTCATTACCTTAATTATCATTATTTTCTAATTATTTAGTCTAAACTAAACCTATTAAGACCGGTTATATCTATTCGTCTGCGGACATTACTTATTTATTACTGTTAATATCTTACAATTATTACATTTTATTGAAGTTTCATAGTTAATTATTACTATAGTGTTTTTCTCAATTGATTATAATTGGTACTGAGCATATGGGATAAATTCACCGTATGGTATTATTGCTTGGACCGGTGTATTTACTCTGTTGTTCAGAAACAAGTTTAATCTATTAATTGTAATTTTCCCCTAATTATCATTTAATTATTATTCTGTTATATAAACTGCTGTTACTTAAAACTTATTATTTAAAACTTATTTCATTTTCCCCTAATGCAAAGTGCAGGCAAGCGAACCACCCGACAACCTGACTGGTATAACCCTTCAGTAAATTATTCCTCTCCCCTCTTACCCCCCACCGATTTCGATTTAACCATGTCCGTCGACGGAGAAGGTGATGTCTCGTTGACTCAAAAGGTCCCCCCTACTCTTGACTCCTTAGACAATAGGCTCAGAGATATGTTTGACAACTTTGCCCTCCAGTTTGACGCTATGTCCAAGAGGTTAGTTGCTTTTGATACCCGTATTGAGGAGTTGTGTACCCGTGTGGATGACGGTGATACTGAGATTAGGACAAATTTCCAGCAACTTCAGGCGAATATCAACCGTGATTTTATAAATATTCAGAACGATCTCTCTCATCAACAACTATGCTGTCAGGAAACCCAGAAAACCAACACCCTCACATATCACCAAATCCAAGACACTGTCAAAACCCTCACTAGTAGAGTAAGCATGGTCGAAGGTCAATGTGCCCGTCTAGCTGCCCTGGAAAATGTTGTCCGGAACCCTATCTCTGTCTCTAAACCTCTTTCTACAACCTCGTACCCCCTAGCCTGTTCTCAAGCCCCAGCCAATATCAGCTACCAACCCCCTGCACAAACTTTCAATAATAATATTTCCGCTATGCCTCAAATTTCAAGTAAAGATAGTCAACCCCTCTTACAACACTCTTTTAATAATTCTCAGCCTTTTACACAAAATTCATTTAATAATCTGTTCACCTCAACTACAATTACAAATTCACTTCCCACACAACCGGCTGCCCCGTATCACACTTCAGTCTATTCGGCACCTCAACACCAATGTACATTTTCAAACCCCCCCTCTGTCTCTGTTCATGGTACTCACTCCCTCTCCAATATCTCTGGTATCAATTTGGATTCAACCAAGTTGCCCACTTACAACGGACAGTTAACACCCATTCACAAGCCGAACAAGCCGAACAATATTTTTTGACACAACCCCCCGTCCCCGACCAGTTCAAGATCAACTATGTAAAGGCGAAGTTTGTAGATGATGCTCAGCTATGGTATCACACGTTACTCCCCCCACCATCGGTGTATAGTGAGTTTCTGTTATTATTTCGGAACCATTTCTGGTCTACCAACCAGCAACGTGCCATTAGGAATGAATTATACCGGCCATATTTTCATAGGGACAATTCATCCCTCCAAAAGCATGCTATGGATTGGATTAACCGAGCCCGTTTCCTGAGACCCCCGATCGATCAAGCCGAAATGGTTGACCAAATTATATCCCACTTTTCATTTAACATTTCCGTCGCCCTCCGAGGTCTCCGTATCGTCACAACTAATGAACTCATCCAACAGCTCTCCCACCTTCAACAGGCCCATTCCCCTCAAAATACCCAGAATAGTCAAACTGCCTCCTCTCATCAAAATCAAAATTCACAACAGAACTCTTTTGGCCACAATAATCAAAATAGATACCCTCCCCGTCAAAACAATTACTCCCCTCGTTTCAATAGTTACAATAGACCTCAAACGGATAACACTCAAAATCAATCATCACCCCCATCACCAGACCAGGCCATTTCCCCTTCGGGAAACTAGCGTTGACCAGACCCATGAGGACGTGTCCTGTGTCCACTAACAATAGTCCTCAAATTTCGATACTCACACACCCCTTAAATATAGATCAGGAAATCGTTCCCCCTCCAAATTATCGTCCAGAAATCCCCTTAAAACTTTTCAAAATACACTATAATGCTCTTTTAGACTCCGGTGCCTCAGTATCTGCAGTCTCCGAAGAACTGTATCAAAATTTAATCTCTGACCCTTCACAAAATAAAATCCCCCTCTTTCCTCTTAACGGCATACTCCTCACAACAGCACTAAATAATAAATCAATAAAATTAAAATCTCAAATCTATTTAAACTTTTCAATTCAAAACTATGAAACCTTTGGTATTTTTCTTGTTGTCCCCCATCTCTCTACTCCTCTTATTTTGGGAACCGATTGGTTGGTGGAAAATGGGGTGACCATAGATTATAGTACTAAGGAAATCTCTCTCCCCTCACTCAAAAATAAAATACCTTTTAAATTAATTGCAGATCATGACCCCAATAGCCTGGTAAATTCACTCAAAAATATCAATATCTCAGAAGATCTCCCTCTACTCTCCGAATCCCCCTCAAGCTCAAAATATAACCCTCTCCCTTTCGAAACAGAAAAAGATATCGCTCTCAATGACTTTCCCCTTAATATTTCTCAACAAAATTTAATGACCTCTCTCTTACAAAATTTCCAAGACATATTTCAAGACAAACCCGGCCTTCATAAATTCTTTTCTTATAAATTTAATGACCAACCCCCTAAAGACCCCCCTGTCATTCTCCATTATACTCTGCCACCTCCCATTCCCCCTGACATAATCTATAAAAAAAATTAAAAAAAAAAAAAAACATTTCATCAACAACAAATTTAAAGTACAATTTCTGTTCAAATTTAATATCAAAAGTCAACTTCAGTTTAATAATACAATAACTTAATCTATTTTTTTTTTCTTTCTCTCTCGAATCAAATCAATGCTATTCGTATCCCTATCAGGTGACACGAATTGTCCCCCGGGACTCAATAACAAATGGGGGGTTAGCATGTGGTGTATTCTGCCTAACACGGTGTCACCACCGTACGCGAGCCTTGCTCAACACACAATGGTTGCAAATGTTATTATTATGTATTTGATATTGCTATGATGTCCCTCATTAAAATGTTAAATTTCCCCTAATTGTATGTCTATGGTCCCCTAAAATTCAGTTCCTCCTTTTCTTACAACAAGTGGTTTTCAGTTCCGACTTATGTAACAACCTTAACAACTTGTTGGGGGGGTTATGTAACGTCACAGAATTTTAGGCCTTACTTAATATTATTATAGTTCCCCTGAGCATATTATTTTTCATTATTATTATTTCTTATGATTACATTATGATATTATTATATTTATCGCGCGCCAATGCATAAATGACCACAATGTTACATAACACCTGACCCCGGCCCCCACAACCCGCAGTGTCCGCCCGCCAACAGGCCGCTGCCGTTGCCGGTCGTCACCGCCGGTCGCAGCTGTCGCGTCCGTCGATACGCACCGACAAAGCAGTCTGTTTTCCCAATTATTATTGTAAACGTCCCTATAATGCGACACTGACCTTCCCCACCACGTCAACATCAACGGCCACGACCAGCGGAAAGACAACATCAGCCGTCTTTATTCACATTTTCCGAGACCGCTGAACGAACCAGACGTTTCGACTTTCGGTACCGTGACGCATCCCGAGTTTTCTACGACGACCACAACCGCGTGTCGACCACCATCACTTCGCGTGTGAATCTCATCTTATTGTTTTAATCGACGGGAACCAACCGCCATGATGGGCTAAGTACCGCTCACGGGCCCGATGGTGGGCAAAGCTGCTGAACCAGTCAACCTCCCTGCCGCCGTCACCATCCGAGGCGGTTTGATCGACGACAAGATGGGCCATGCCGGCCGCGTGTGTGCCGGTGGTATTAACCAGCCCATCCAGTTCCTCGGTCAACAACACATCTCAAGCTCAACGTCGTCAGAGTAATACCTCCAAAATTTTCCCCCCTTCTTTTTTTATTTTTTGTCACTTAAAAGCACGATCCTTGTGAAATGTGCGTTTCAGAACGTCCAGGTGTGGTTGCCATTGGGGCCTAGCGGGTAACCTCCTACGCGTTCACATACAGCTGGCGTAAAAAACCAGCTGTCCCTGTGCGCGTTTAAGTAGGGGGCCCCGGACCACACTTACAGACGTTCGAACTTTCATTTCCCCCCCAAATCATTTAAACTGCCCCGGTAACCCTGTGGAGACCACCACGAGTAATGTGATGTGTCGATCCCCGTGGGCCGAGCGTTGTTTTTTTTGTTTCCCATGTGCCCTTTTATATTTTATACCTACTTGCCATGTGCCATGCTATATATTTTATTTTTGTTAAACTGAAAAATGTCAAAACCTTATTTAAATTATCTACAATCAAAAAACCTGTAAAATACATCCACGTGATTACCCTAATATTGCTCTTATTATTTATTTTCATTAACTTATTTATTTTTTTTTCTCTCTCTCTCTCCCCACATAAATCCTCGGCATTCAGCTTGCCGTTGCGTGTATCAAAGCCTGTGAGCTCCACCGACTTGACCCTCGGGTCTCACGCGGTGCGGCTCACAGGTCATGAGGAAAGTGTTCCCCTTTCGTCATGGGTGGTTTTGGTGGCCTTAAAAAGTCACTAACTCTCACATATGGCGACCGTGACAGGACGAAATGTCCAAAAGTCCCCCTTTTAACTTATAATATATTTTTTTTTTTTTTTATATACTCTCAAACTTAAAATCCTTTCTCAAAAATATTAAAATTACTCTTTAAATGGCAAAAAACGTTAGGTCTCAAATATTATTTTTCTTGGCAAGCACATGGCAAATTATTATCCACTTCCATCCGTAAAAATTATTATTTTCCTGTAAGAAAAAACATTTATTATTCATTTTCTAAATTTCCTCTTATTGCAACTCCCCAAATCTCTTACCTATTTTATTATATTATTCAATATGACATTTTTATTCTTGTGCAAGAGACAATCTTTATTATATTATTTAACTTAATGTCATACTATTCAGTTAATTATTCTCTCTCTTGGTAACAAAAAAAAAAAAAAAATGTAAAATATTAAAGTCAAAAATGTATTATTCACTACCAAGGTAAATTCAATCAACTATTATTATTTTTTTTTTCCCCCCCATGTACACATTTGTTATCCAGTAATTTATTTCAGAAATTGTTCCTGTCGGTGTATGCATCGTGGAGGCGGTGGTGGCGTTCGACGGTGACGGCTTGGCGATCGGCTGCGGCATCGAGGCTCGGACACTGCGAATGACCCGTCTTTTTCCCTTTGGTTTGCATTATTATATTTTCCCCTTATTCTCCCCCCTTGTTAGTTTTCCCTAGACCCGTACATCCACCCTTGTATAACATTGCTAGGATCATTTTTGTATTTTGCTGCGATAACTTAAGTTTTTTTTCCCAGACCACATGGTCCAAAATGTTAGGATTGTTAATGTCAAATCTGCGGATTGTTATTATATTATTATATTA
The DNA here is from genome assembly GCA_949089665.1 of Macrosiphum euphorbiae. NCBI lineage: Eukaryota > Metazoa > Arthropoda > Insecta > Hemiptera > Aphididae > Macrosiphum > Macrosiphum euphorbiae. Next base: position 25,941 of record CARXXK010000395.1, on the reverse strand, counting down.
TGTATTATGTTATTATAAATTATAAAATTATGTTCTTGATGAGCATGTTTCCCTTGGTAGGAACAATTATTATTATTCTTATATTATTAAATTTAAAAGGCTAGGAAAAAAACCCAATTATTATTCTCATTCTTATTATTACATTAATGTGTTAGTATTACTATTCTTATCTGTTTAAATTCCCCAACTTAAAAGCTTAATATATTACAAAAAAATCATTTATTAAAATTATAAAATCAAATTAAATAAACATTCTCTTGCACGGAATTAATAAATAATATACATTTTCTTTCTCCACATTGTGCAATCAATTTAATAGGAAATATTTATTATTATAACGTCCCCTTTAAAAGAACAAAATACCCAATGTTAGGTAGGTTTTCCCTCTGATCATTAAATTACTTTACACGACTGACTGTTTGAGATGCTGGTGTAGGAAACTTTGACCTGGTCAGTTTAGTCCACCTAAGGCCCATATCATATTATTCATTACCTTAATTATCATTATTTTCTAATTATTTAGTCTAAACTAAACCTATTAAGACCGGTTATATCTATTCGTCTGCGGACATTACTTATTTATTACTGTTAATATCTTACAATTATTACATTTTATTGAAGTTTCATAGTTAATTATTACTATAGTGTTTTTCTCAATTGATTATAATTGGTACTGAGCATATGGGATAAATTCACCGTATGGTATTATTGCTTGGACCGGTGTATTTACTCTGTTGTTCAGAAACAAGTTTAATCTATTAATTGTAATTTTCCCCTAATTATCATTTAATTATTATTCTGTTATATAAACTGCTGTTACTTAAAACTTATTATTTAAAACTTATTTCATTTTCCCCTAATGCAAAGTGCAGGCAAGCGAACCACCCGACAACCTGACTGGTATAACCCTTCAGTAAATTATTCCTCTCCCCTCTTACCCCCCACCGATTTCGATTTAACCATGTCCGTCGACGGAGAAGGTGATGTCTCGTTGACTCAAAAGGTCCCCCCTACTCTTGACTCCTTAGACAATAGGCTCAGAGATATGTTTGACAACTTTGCCCTCCAGTTTGACGCTATGTCCAAGAGGTTAGTTGCTTTTGATACCCGTATTGAGGAGTTGTGTACCCGTGTGGATGACGGTGATACTGAGATTAGGACAAATTTCCAGCAACTTCAGGCGAATATCAACCGTGATTTTATAAATATTCAGAACGATCTCTCTCATCAACAACTATGCTGTCAGGAAACCCAGAAAACCAACACCCTCACATATCACCAAATCCAAGACACTGTCAAAACCCTCACTAGTAGAGTAAGCATGGTCGAAGGTCAATGTGCCCGTCTAGCTGCCCTGGAAAATGTTGTCCGGAACCCTATCTCTGTCTCTAAACCTCTTTCTACAACCTCGTACCCCCTAGCCTGTTCTCAAGCCCCAGCCAATATCAGCTACCAACCCCCTGCACAAACTTTCAATAATAATATTTCCGCTATGCCTCAAATTTCAAGTAAAGATAGTCAACCCCTCTTACAACACTCTTTTAATAATTCTCAGCCTTTTACACAAAATTCATTTAATAATCTGTTCACCTCAACTACAATTACAAATTCACTTCCCACACAACCGGCTGCCCCGTATCACACTTCAGTCTATTCGGCACCTCAACACCAATGTACATTTTCAAACCCCCCCTCTGTCTCTGTTCATGGTACTCACTCCCTCTCCAATATCTCTGGTATCAATTTGGATTCAACCAAGTTGCCCACTTACAACGGACAGTTAACACCCATTCACAAGCCGAACAAGCCGAACAATATTTTTTGACACAACCCCCCGTCCCCGACCAGTTCAAGATCAACTATGTAAAGGCGAAGTTTGTAGATGATGCTCAGCTATGGTATCACACGTTACTCCCCCCACCATCGGTGTATAGTGAGTTTCTGTTATTATTTCGGAACCATTTCTGGTCTACCAACCAGCAACGTGCCATTAGGAATGAATTATACCGGCCATATTTTCATAGGGACAATTCATCCCTCCAAAAGCATGCTATGGATTGGATTAACCGAGCCCGTTTCCTGAGACCCCCGATCGATCAAGCCGAAATGGTTGACCAAATTATATCCCACTTTTCATTTAACATTTCCGTCGCCCTCCGAGGTCTCCGTATCGTCACAACTAATGAACTCATCCAACAGCTCTCCCACCTTCAACAGGCCCATTCCCCTCAAAATACCCAGAATAGTCAAACTGCCTCCTCTCATCAAAATCAAAATTCACAACAGAACTCTTTTGGCCACAATAATCAAAATAGATACCCTCCCCGTCAAAACAATTACTCCCCTCGTTTCAATAGTTACAATAGACCTCAAACGGATAACACTCAAAATCAATCATCACCCCCATCACCAGACCAGGCCATTTCCCCTTCGGGAAACTAGCGTTGACCAGACCCATGAGGACGTGTCCTGTGTCCACTAACAATAGTCCTCAAATTTCGATACTCACACACCCCTTAAATATAGATCAGGAAATCGTTCCCCCTCCAAATTATCGTCCAGAAATCCCCTTAAAACTTTTCAAAATACACTATAATGCTCTTTTAGACTCCGGTGCCTCAGTATCTGCAGTCTCCGAAGAACTGTATCAAAATTTAATCTCTGACCCTTCACAAAATAAAATCCCCCTCTTTCCTCTTAACGGCATACTCCTCACAACAGCACTAAATAATAAATCAATAAAATTAAAATCTCAAATCTATTTAAACTTTTCAATTCAAAACTATGAAACCTTTGGTATTTTTCTTGTTGTCCCCCATCTCTCTACTCCTCTTATTTTGGGAACCGATTGGTTGGTGGAAAATGGGGTGACCATAGATTATAGTACTAAGGAAATCTCTCTCCCCTCACTCAAAAATAAAATACCTTTTAAATTAATTGCAGATCATGACCCCAATAGCCTGGTAAATTCACTCAAAAATATCAATATCTCAGAAGATCTCCCTCTACTCTCCGAATCCCCCTCAAGCTCAAAATATAACCCTCTCCCTTTCGAAACAGAAAAAGATATCGCTCTCAATGACTTTCCCCTTAATATTTCTCAACAAAATTTAATGACCTCTCTCTTACAAAATTTCCAAGACATATTTCAAGACAAACCCGGCCTTCATAAATTCTTTTCTTATAAATTTAATGACCAACCCCCTAAAGACCCCCCTGTCATTCTCCATTATACTCTGCCACCTCCCATTCCCCCTGACATAATCTATAAAAAAAATTAAAAAAAAAAAAAAACATTTCATCAACAACAAATTTAAAGTACAATTTCTGTTCAAATTTAATATCAAAAGTCAACTTCAGTTTAATAATACAATAACTTAATCTATTTTTTTTTTCTTTCTCTCTCGAATCAAATCAATGCTATTCGTATCCCTATCAGGTGACACGAATTGTCCCCCGGGACTCAATAACAAATGGGGGGTTAGCATGTGGTGTATTCTGCCTAACACGGTGTCACCACCGTACGCGAGCCTTGCTCAACACACAATGGTTGCAAATGTTATTATTATGTATTTGATATTGCTATGATGTCCCTCATTAAAATGTTAAATTTCCCCTAATTGTATGTCTATGGTCCCCTAAAATTCAGTTCCTCCTTTTCTTACAACAAGTGGTTTTCAGTTCCGACTTATGTAACAACCTTAACAACTTGTTGGGGGGGTTATGTAACGTCACAGAATTTTAGGCCTTACTTAATATTATTATAGTTCCCCTGAGCATATTATTTTTCATTATTATTATTTCTTATGATTACATTATGATATTATTATATTTATCGCGCGCCAATGCATAAATGACCACAATGTTACATAACACCTGACCCCGGCCCCCACAACCCGCAGTGTCCGCCCGCCAACAGGCCGCTGCCGTTGCCGGTCGTCACCGCCGGTCGCAGCTGTCGCGTCCGTCGATACGCACCGACAAAGCAGTCTGTTTTCCCAATTATTATTGTAAACGTCCCTATAATGCGACACTGACCTTCCCCACCACGTCAACATCAACGGCCACGACCAGCGGAAAGACAACATCAGCCGTCTTTATTCACATTTTCCGAGACCGCTGAACGAACCAGACGTTTCGACTTTCGGTACCGTGACGCATCCCGAGTTTTCTACGACGACCACAACCGCGTGTCGACCACCATCACTTCGCGTGTGAATCTCATCTTATTGTTTTAATCGACGGGAACCAACCGCCATGATGGGCTAAGTACCGCTCACGGGCCCGATGGTGGGCAAAGCTGCTGAACCAGTCAACCTCCCTGCCGCCGTCACCATCCGAGGCGGTTTGATCGACGACAAGATGGGCCATGCCGGCCGCGTGTGTGCCGGTGGTATTAACCAGCCCATCCAGTTCCTCGGTCAACAACACATCTCAAGCTCAACGTCGTCAGAGTAATACCTCCAAAATTTTCCCCCCTTCTTTTTTTATTTTTTGTCACTTAAAAGCACGATCCTTGTGAAATGTGCGTTTCAGAACGTCCAGGTGTGGTTGCCATTGGGGCCTAGCGGGTAACCTCCTACGCGTTCACATACAGCTGGCGTAAAAAACCAGCTGTCCCTGTGCGCGTTTAAGTAGGGGGCCCCGGACCACACTTACAGACGTTCGAACTTTCATTTCCCCCCCAAATCATTTAAACTGCCCCGGTAACCCTGTGGAGACCACCACGAGTAATGTGATGTGTCGATCCCCGTGGGCCGAGCGTTGTTTTTTTTGTTTCCCATGTGCCCTTTTATATTTTATACCTACTTGCCATGTGCCATGCTATATATTTTATTTTTGTTAAACTGAAAAATGTCAAAACCTTATTTAAATTATCTACAATCAAAAAACCTGTAAAATACATCCACGTGATTACCCTAATATTGCTCTTATTATTTATTTTCATTAACTTATTTATTTTTTTTTCTCTCTCTCTCTCCCCACATAAATCCTCGGCATTCAGCTTGCCGTTGCGTGTATCAAAGCCTGTGAGCTCCACCGACTTGACCCTCGGGTCTCACGCGGTGCGGCTCACAGGTCATGAGGAAAGTGTTCCCCTTTCGTCATGGGTGGTTTTGGTGGCCTTAAAAAGTCACTAACTCTCACAAAGTGAAAACTATATGGACCTAGGCGTTTTAGCATATATCATGTTTAGTTTATTTTTTTAGGTTACCTTCTATCTAGAATCGAAAGACAACCGGGAACCCCGGAAACACCCCTTTCCGGCTTGGGAAAAATTACGTACGATGCATATTGGAAAGGTGTTATTCTAGAATATTTAGATAAACACAGAGGCATTGACAACATATGCATCAATGATGTTAGCAGTGAAACTGGTAATTTAAAAACATTTTATTTGAAACTTTTTAATCAGAATTTTGACAATCATAATATTAATAACAATTTTTATTTAGGTTTAATGAGACAAGATATTATAGACACGTTCAAATCTCTACACATGGTTGTGGAAATCTTTAAAGAAATGACCATATGCATAGACTGGAATGTTGTAGATTCCCACATAAAGAAGAAAATTGAATTAAAACAAATTCATATCGACCCAGATCGATTGAGGTGGACACCGTCAAATTTACCGGATGGCCAAGTTAGTTTTTTATGATAAAAAAAGAAAAAAACGATTTTAAATAATTATAATATATTTTTTAGGATAACCAACATCTTGAAGAATCGGTTTTCATTAAGTGCATTCCAGGTGGCTAACCACAGTGTACCTGTGTGCGGCTGGCATGTATCCGGATTATACGCAGCTCACGAATTCCGCGATGGCGGACCCGGTGGCGTTCTGCGCACTGTTCGCTACCACACCCGAGTCCACTCACTTGTACGTTATGAAGAACTGGCTAGCGGACGCCAAACGGGTGCTGGTCTGGTTGAGTGGCGTAGACACCGGCAGTACGGTAGACAATGAGATTTACGCCATGGTCGAATGCATATTATGCAAGGAAATTTCAACGCGTCCTTCACCAAGCCGGTCAGCGACTGGGTAAGACTTAAAGCGCTCATAGTCGTACAGGGCCTGTCCGTGTTCAGGGTGACAGCCAGCGTCACTTCGCTCTTATAGTTTGTGTCCATCACGTTCGCAGAGATGCACGTGGCCGTCCAAGCATACAAGCTGTCGCGGACAGGTGCACCGCATACGACGTAACCGATTACGGGTGTCCGTGCTTGGGTGCCGTCGGCGGGTTGTCGGTCATGACTCGTGGCTGGCTGCTATCCACCATCAACTGCGAGATGTTCTTGGCCAACACCCGATCCATACCTAACCGCGCGGTCATCACTATCACGCTGACTGTTACGATGATCCTAACTCTCAAGCTTCACCCCATGCTGGTGGACGACGGTGGGATTATGTACCGCAACTATCACATATTGTCGATGTTTGGGCTCAAGTCCATAGCCACCTGCTTCCTCTGAACGAAGGCACGCGATCGAGTTTAACTGCTGCTGCTGCTGGAGGTGGATGTGAGTGCATGGCGATGAAAAGTCGATTTGTACGATTACGAGTCGAGCACCCACACGATAATTCTACGACTTTGGACTCGCGTCGAGTGTGCAGAACGTTATACAAACATATTACACATAATATACAATACAATATTATAATAGAAGTGGTGGGAAGATCTGCTGCAGGAGAAGGACTCGCCCTGAACTTATATTTTTTGCGACGGGTGCATTTGTCCGAAAATACTGCAGTCGTCGTTTATCAGAAATATCGTTTATTTGTCATTAAAACTCATCCGGTAAGATTAATTTTTTTGTGGAAGCACTGTGTTTATCAATTTTGGTACAAACAAAGTATTCCAGTTTTCAAAAAAGTTAACATACATTGTAAACAATTATTTTTCTTTATAGTTTATTATCATTGTTTATAGTTGCTAATATATTACACGTGTTTATGCTGTATATGCTGTATATTTTTTAAATAACGATAAAAAAATTATGTAAATATATCAGCTATTTGGACACTTAAATACTAATTGTAAATAATATTTTGTATATCAATCAATTTGTCTTTATTTTAAATAGTGAATGTACATGATATTTGATATACATCCAAGTAAATAGCCTGTTCGTTCTATTATAATTTAAAGAAAAAACTTTTTACATACGTCATTTTTTCTTTACTAATTCATAATATAATCGTAATATTTTGAGTAATTTATTGTCTTTTTATTTATTAATTAATTAAAATATGCCATCTACCTATCTATTTTTTGCTGAGATTTATTATTATTTTTTCCTCGAATATAAATTATTATATTTTTTTTTCAAAGAAAGTACGCTGATGTCTGTTTTGTATTAATGATTGATATTTTCGACTCCACAATACGCCCACCTCCACACCACAGTACTGCTTACCAATTAATACTTACGAATTTCTTTTTTTTTTTCTGCTTATATAATATTAAGACTGAATCATACATTCATACCTATAGGTAACCTTGGGACGAATAGGGATAAGCACGTATTTTATTTTTGTTTTTGCAGGATTTTGTTTTTTTATTGGATTTTACTGATAATTAATTTAACTTAAAATTGTGTTTCTTTTCATTTTCAAACTATTTTTCTCTGAACAATACATTTTTTAAGTATAACTCAACATTTATAAAATTTTAATTTACTGTTCTATTCACCCCGTAGACAGTGTGAATACATTTTTAGAGCAAAATTATTCTGTGACCTATTCATATAATAAATATGAATAGGGTCACATTTTTGAAAAGAATATATAAAAAAATCCAGCAAAGTGAATATATTTTTTTATAATAAATTATATCGGGAGACATCTTACCTTTCATTAAAAAAAAAAATTTATCTTAAATAGAATTTCCAAAATATCTTGTTCAATAGACATTACCATATTTTTAATACATTTCAAGTACATTTCCAAACGATTCTGCTCTAAAGATGATCCAGTCTGTTTTTAATTATTTTTAGTTTACTAAATAACCTCTCTTGAATGCACGACATAGTTAAAATGTATTCATGCACAGAGTATAAATAACTGATAGTTTAACAGTGCAGATTAAAAGAAAAAATATATTAATATTTTAATATTTCAAAAAATTGAGCAATTTATGGACATATAATATATTAAAAAATCTTAATTGTGTTGAACATTGTATTTTTCAATTTTATGAATTTAATTTTAATTTTTTATGATTAAATCATATTTATTTCAGAATGCATTAAATTTTTTAAAATACAGAGTGTAACAGTGAAGACCTGACGGATGAAATAACTTTTGTTCTAATCAGTATTAAATAATTAATTGTACCTAACAAGTGTCTATAATATAAATTACATGTAAAATAAAAAAAAAATTCAAAAAATTCAAAATAGCCAATTAATTTTGTAAATCTAATCATAACTTATAAGAACAACTTTGTTGGTAAAAACATTTATCTTGGTCAAGTTTATTAACTGCATCATCTTTCTCTAAATCAGCAAGTTGGTTGAGAATGCGCTTTAGGCCATAATTTATTGTTGTGCGTTTTTTTTACGAAAGGATTGGTGCGAGACACTATGACGGAGACAAATTACAATGACAAATAAGTATAGGTAATATAATAATTAAATCTAAAGTAAATACTTAAGTGTAGCTTTACTAACTATCGCGCAATGGTCCCAAGTAAATTTCTGATAATTTTGATATTTTAAAATAATTAATTCTGTGTATAGTTTAAACAATGAAGTATAAACAATGTTGTTGGTAAATAACTGTCATTAACATTACACCATATTTTATCAACTCTTACAGAGTTATCAGATATTATGACACGTAGGTAGGTACTCTTTAAATCGTCTACGACCGCGACAGCGGTTTTTAAAAATTTGGTGAACATGGACACCTGATGGAAGACCAAAAAAAACGCTGACCTCCCACCAATTTTCTTTCGAATACCTACCTACCTTTTTTTTACGAAATATCCCATATTATCATAATTAATATTTTAATACTTGTTTTATATTACAAATCAAATATCAAATAAGTATACTAACATACCTACATGACTACATATTTATAATTATTTTTCTTATACATAATTTTTCATAAAAATGTAGTATTTTAATTTTAGATAGAACTGCCGTGGACCACAGTTTAAGAACCGGTCTGGTCTACGTCTAAATATTATCTTCGGCGGTACAAATAACGTTCAGTGCATACCTAAAAGATTAAGGAATTATAAGGAAAAACGGGAATTTTTACCCAAAATCGGTTTTCGAGAAAATCGTTTTTGGTTTTTGGTGCGACTCTTAAGCAAATGATCGTACATGAAATTTTGACTGAATATTTATATTAACATTTTCTATACACCATAACAATTAAAAAAAAATAAAAAAATAAAATTTCTATAAGAAAGTCAAATTAAATTTTTATGAGCGTTTGAAATTCAAATTTTTACAACATTGGATATTCACTTGATTTCTCATGGAGCGATTTCCTTATTTTGTTGTAATTCAAAAACGAATAACTGTAGATACATAAAAATTTCACTGAATATTTATATTAGCATTTCCTATACACCATACAATTTTGAAAATATTTTGACTCTTTTTGAGCTGTTAGTCTGTTTTCAGTTTTCAATTATTTTAGTTTTTTTTACTATAAATATCAATAAAGTTTTATCTGTTGGGCCAAAAAGTGTAAAAATGTAATACAAGGCTCCTGATATATTGTTACAATATCAGTTGAAAAATATTAAAAAATAAAAATACATAAGCACAATTTTTTTTTATAAGCACTTAAAGATGGAATTTTGAAAAAAATTATCAAATTTAAAATTGAATAATTTTGATGTAGTTAAAAATATATAAAATGTTCAACTTTTATATCTAATAGGATTGAAAATTTAAAACAAGATTCCACGTAAGTAGTTAATTCTGTTAAAAAAAAATCTAAAAAATACACAAGCGCAGTTTATTTACATAGTCATTTTAAGTTCAAATTTGGACGAAATTACATATTAAAAAAACTAAAATAACTATTTTATTGTGATTGTATAATATTATTCGTGGGTACTTGAAACTTCTAAAGTATACTTATATATCTATGATAGTATCACGGTTTTTTATTGTAACTCGTTATAAGTGCCTAATGGATATTGTAATATGATTAATTTTTAATTTATTATAGGTACCTATTATAGGTCAATTTTTTTTTAATACCATAGATATGTATATAATATGTCTTAAACCTAGACTGACATTCTCCGCTCAGAATCGTTTTTCGTATACAATGATATTATATCATTGAATTCAAAGTTAACGGGACGCCTCACCCGCATAATATGTTGTCTCCGTCTTACAACTTACAAGTGCGTAACATAGCAAATTGTACTCTCAGCAGAACACTTGTAGGTCCGTTTGTTTAAAAATTAGAGTGAATTGATCTCTTATACAATTTAAAGACAAGTGTATTATCTAGGTAATCTCCTAGGGCTTTATATTATATTTTAATTTTAAAGCAAGTAATGAATATTTTAAGATGAACGAAAAATTCACAATTTTACAAATAACTGTCACCACTTGTTCGTGCATATAAAAGTTATATTCATTCTTTGGTGTGCGCTAATCGTGCTCTTAATTATGTAGTATAATCAAGGTCATTAATCGCCATATATTATTTATTTTGTGACCTCAAATATTATTATTTTTTATATCGCCGTTTATACTCAGCGGATTCCTGTCGACGAGCAGTCGACCAACACACTATTCTTATACTGTTAGTATTATATTATATGTGAACATAATATAATATAATATTATTCAGGGGTTCACAACAAAATCTCTTTTAGTTAATGTATGTATTTTGTGAGACGTCTAATATTTGATGTTTTTGGTAAATATTAAACAATTTTAAATGTAACTAAAATAATATTATTAATTAGTTCAAGTATCTATATCATAACGTAAACAAGATAACATATTATTATAATTATCAAGGTGGATCTATGAAGAAAATGTCGATCTCGTCTATAACAAGACGAGAGACGCCACACCGCCACAGTCATCAATAAAGTCGGCGTGCACTACGCATCGATATTCGGCATCAGATAGCCAGATAGGTAGGAATTTTCTAATTTAAATTTAAATTTGTATATATTTTAATATATTGATTAAATACATCGATTAAAGATTATATAAGCTTATATTTCAATAAGTACCTACCATACGTATTGCCCTGCAGTATTGCCCATTACTCGTTACCGTGCTGAATTCAATTCAATTACCTACCTACTACAATTAAGTAAGAAATTAATTTTATAAATTAAAATAATTATAATCTATAAATTCTTTAAATCTAATTTAGTTGTATAGAATAAATATTACATGTTATTTTTATTTTTATTATTATTTAAATATATTTTTGTTGTGACACCGCAGATGAGTACATAACTACCAAGAAAAAATGTATAAAGTGATATTTTAAAGATCACTTAATAATACAAAAAATAACATTCCTTGTATTTGTTTTTGATATTATCACCTATCCGTGGCAGTCTGCAACAGATATATACTTAAACTAAATAAATGAAAGTATACTAAACCTGTCATTATGCACATTTAATCTACAATCTAGGAACAATGAACATAAATAACAATTCCTTAATATTTATTTCAACACTTATTTATACTTGAAGTTATCCATTATACCTTAGTAATTTTTTTAACAGAAGTGGGTACTTTATTGGTCTTTATACAGGTTCTATACTAAAATGTATTATTAGGTCTTATGATGAACGATGATATAAAAATTTATCACAATTTTTAAAATAATTTCAAAGGTGTTATGTCGGTGAAAGAAATGGATGCCTTACATAATTCATCGAGTGAAAGTGATCCAAAACAAGTTCTGACATCCAAAGAATGTGAACCAACCAATTTTAGAAATAACTCTCACTCTGTCAGAATACTAGAAGATTTGCAATCTCTACGCCAGTATGTTAAAGGTGATTTTAGCTTTATTAAAAATAAATATTAGTAACGAATTTTTGTTTTTAGAAATGAAGTATTATGTGATATTAGATTTGAAACAGACGATGGATGTACAACGTTTGGCCATAAAAATGTTTTAATGGCAGCTAGTCCATATTTCCGTGCAATGTTCAGTAATTATTTTTATACATGTTAATATATCATATTTTCTTACAAGAAAAACTCTAATTGTTCATATCTCATACACTGTAGAATAGACAGAATTCGTTAATTTTTTTTGATATAATACACTGTATTAATCAGTGGCGCCGAAGTAAATACTAAGGTTGGCCACATTTTATTTACATCATAAATGAGCATGATTATATTATTTAAACAGTGATTATGAATAAATATATATTAGAGTTCCTTCATATTAAATAATTAAGATAGCAACTAAAATAAAAATATAATTTTCAAATTTCATAGAAACGCGGAAAATTGGAAAAACCGGCAACAACACCGTCAATATAAGAAAATTAGATTCTACTGTCTTACAACTATTATTAGATTATATTTATACGGGTGAAATTATCGTCACAAAAGAAAATGTACAGGTATACCTAATTAAAAATGTGATTTGTTACGGACAATAAAACAAAATTACTTTAAATGTATTATTGTTGAATGTTGATTTCTCCAGGTCTTGTTACCAGCCGCAAGCCTCTTACAATTAGATTTTGTAAATGACGCATGTGTTGAGTTTTTACAAAAACAACTGGATCCATTAAATTGTATTGATATCAGAGCGTTTGCTGACTTACAGAACTGTACGAAATTATTGTCAATTTCTGAAGCATATATTAAACAAAATTTTTTGTATGATTAACATTTTTTAATTCTCTATTTCAAACGTAAGTAGGTAACTTATTATAAAAATAATGATTATTATTTCCAGAGAAGTAGCTAAAGTCGAAGATTTTCTATCCTTATCTTGTGAAGATTTGGTGAAGCTTATTTCCTCTAATGACCTTGCTGTTCCATTTGAAGAAAAAGTAAGCAAACTAAAAATTGTATTTTTAATATTTTGAATGGAAAATCAACTTATGAAGGTTTACAAGTTGTACATTACAGTTGATGTCTAGAATCCACAGAAATCACTGTATCAGATGTGTTATATTTGAATTAAATTATATAAAATCATTGTAAACGAAAAACGATTCTGAGCAAATACGGTTTAATAATACTACTAGAAGTATATTTTATGATATTGTTAATAAACTAATATATTTTACTATTAGACATTAGAAATAAGTACTGTATTTCTGGAGCAGTTTTAATTATTTTTCCAAAAAAGTTGCATATGAAAAGATCATTGTGTGCATACAATATAACAATATATTTTAAAATTTTAAATTCCTACAAATAATATTTTTAAATTAAATAACTAAAATTAATAAAGCTTGATGACCATAGAAAATAATTTTATTGACTGTTATTGAATATAAACAAAACAATTTCTTATTTTAAATGTCTATAAATATTAAATAGCTCTAAAGACTAAAATAGTCAAAATATTTTTAAATAGTTCAAATCAATTGTATCTTCTTAATGATAATGAAGTTTTGCGGTCGGCTCCGATTAAAATTAATTGGCAATAACTATCACCTATAATTAATAAATATTCATTTGTCTGCTATAAAAAGTAGGAAACCATGGTCTTAAAGATCTATTATATTTTTTGATCGTATGAAAATTATACACTATTGAATGGTTATACAAACTATTATTATATTTTAATCTAGTTTTAAATATTTGTTATTATAGGTATTTGAATGTGTTATAAAATGGGTAAAACATGATTCAGATCATAGAATAGATTTTTTGCCAAAATTAATGGAACATGTACGTTTGCCATTATTAAAGCCTGATATATTATTTAATATATCTCAAGAACCTCTTCTAAAAAATAGTTATAAATGTATGTTATTTTCATAAATATGCCATCATTATGGATTTATACATTTTATGAATTATTATTATAATTTTTTTAGGTATAATCGAAGCATTACATTTTAATCATCAAAAATCAGTTCAGCATTTCACCATTCCAAAAACAATTAGGTTTAAACCTAGACAGTTTGATGGTTTTCAAAAAGTATGATTCCAAATTGATTAATTTATCTTCACAATAATTTTGTGCATTTAATTCTATTAGGTTCTTCTAATGTTCAGTAAGTCTAATACATTGCCAAAGTGTTATACAGAATGGTATGACCCAGCAACCAAGCTAAGAAAAAATGCACCAGGAATAAATGAATGTCGGAATTATGCTGGTTTTGGTGTAATAAATGATCAATTTGTGTTTGCTGTGGGAGGTGTAAATGGATCGAGTTCTAAATCTGTTAGTATGCTTGACGTATCTTCACAATCACCTTCATGGGTTCCAATGGCTGACATGTTAGTTAGTAGAAGGCAATTGGGAGTTGGAGTATTAGGTGATTCAATATATGCTGTAAGTTAAACCAATATTTTACTTATTTTATATTAAAAATGTATATTATTTGTAATTCTAGGTTGGTGGATTTGACGGCAACAGTGGTTTAAATAGTGTAGAGGTATTTGATGTCAGTACCCAAAAATGGAGAATGGTGTCTAGTATGACAATTGATAGACGTAAATTTGGCATTGGTGTACTCAATAATTGTCTATACGCGGTGAATAATTATATTATAATTTATTTATTTATTTTTAATTTGTATTACATTTAATTTAATTTAATTGTGTAGGTCGGAGGTGTTGAAGGTGATGGTAGAGGTTTATGTTTGAAATCTGTGGAATATTATGATCCCGCACTTGACACATGGACTTCAGTTGCAGAATTGTCTGAACACCGTGATAAAGTTAGTATAGGAGTTTTGGACGGTCTTATGTATGCTATTGGTGGCTATCATGGAAAATATCTTTAAAGTGTTGAGGTTTATAGACCGAGTGATGGAGTTTGGTCGTCTGTAGCTGATATGGAAATATGTCGATGTTCCCCTGGTGAGTAGTGACTATGACAATTATATTTTTTTAGAATAACATTTGTAATAATATATTGAATTTAAATTACATTATCTTATAGGAGTAGCCGTATTAGATGGTTTATTGTATGTTTTTGGCGGAGAAACAGGATCTATTGTTGATACTTTTGAAATTTACAACCCTAACACCAATACTTGGACCTTGGAAAGATTGTCAAGAAATGGAGTACGAGTTTATGGTGGAGTAGTTGTCGATAGACCACATCATTATCATTAATCAGCTTACAGTAGTACTCGTTGTTAATAGTAATATGAACAAATTTTTGTGTAAATGATGATGACACGTGTATTGTTTTAAATATTTTTGTTATTTTCAATAAATATTTGATAAGAATGTTTTTTTTATAATTTATACTAACTATTTTCAAATAAAAAAATAAGCTATACTTAAATTATATCTATAATCTACTATTTAAATTATAATTTTTAGTTTCTTTGTGGAACTTTGTAGTGTGTACACATTAAAAATGTACTTGACATTTGTAGCAAATGATTATTTCATCATTTTATATACATGATAAAATATTCAAAATATTTCGAGTCGTATTAGGAGATTTATAGATGTTTTGATTTTTTTTTTTTTAGTTCATTTTCTATAACTGTTAATAATAATGTTACTGTTGGGTCAGAAAGCTTAAATACTTAATTCTTTGTTCCTCATACGTTGTTATGGTAACAGTTTAAAAATGTTATTAATGTATGAGTACAATTTTTTTATAAGCATTTTACTTCAAATTTTGAAAATACTATGCTGTTAAAAACGTATAAATTGTTCAATTTGTATAGCTAAGGATTGAAAATTAAAAATAAGGTTTCTACTTTCCTGTAAGTAATTTATATTGTACCTATAAAATCTATAAAATATATAAACCCAGTTTTTTTTGTGATAGATATTTCAAGTTCAAATGCAAAAAGTTCAACATTGCAAAAACTGTTTTGCGCGGGACAACTTTTATCTTTCTGTGTTTGTAGTAGTGGCTCAAAAATTTCTCAACATATAGGATGGAAAATTATCTATGCAACAGCTTGCCCATATTTTAGATAACACAAATACAATAAAAATTATTGGCTTCTAAACATTTGGTTTTTTCTTTTGCTTAATAAAAATGATTGGATAGTGCTATTAAAAAAAAGCACCAAGTTCCACCGATAAAATTCTTCTTTACGTGTTGTGAATATTTTTTTAGATCTACAACAAATATGGTGCGAGAAGAGTGGTTCCGTGCAAAATAGTTTTAAAAGCGCCGGGGGAAAAAAAAATAAAAATTAAGGAAAAACGGGAATTTTTAAGCAAAATAGGTTTTTGACAAAATTAATTTTGGTTTTCAGTTAACTCTAAAACAAATAACTGCAGTTACATGCAATTTTCTCTGAATGTCTATATAAGAATTTTCTATACACAATAAAATGTTCAAAATAATTTGACTTGTTCTGAATACGGACATTTTCAGTTTCCAATTTTTAAGTTTTTTTCTATAAATGTCAATAATATTTTAAAGCTTGAACATTTAATATTATATATTGTTACAATATCAGTTGAAAAATATTAAAAATACATTCACAATTTTTTCTTAGAAGCATTTAAAGTTCAAATGTTGTTAAAATAGTGATTTTCTTATTTTGTTGTAATATTTTAAACACGAATCACCTGTAGATACTTGAAATTTACACCAAATAACATCTTATCAATTCCCATACTTGATAAAATGTACAAAATATTTAGACCCGTTTTGAACATTTTAAATTTTAAATTTTTTTAGTTTTTTTTCTTTGACTATCAATAAAATTCAATTTGTTGGGTCAAAAAGTGTGAAAATTTAGTACAAGGCTCCTGCTATATTTTTACTACAGTAGTTGAATAATTTTTAAAATACATAAACCGTAAGAGCGGGATTCTTTACTCCAGGGGTTAAACATTGCTAAAAAAAATGTTTATTGATATCAATCGTAGCACGAATGATCGTTACATTAACTAATAAAATAAATTATTATTAAACAAATAGTTAATGCATTTAGGTACCTGATCACTGATCAGTGATCAGTAATCATTTAAAAGAACTATTAACATAATATTATGTTGTTTCACATCGTGATATGAAACAAAACAATATTATTGTTAATTTTTGAATATTATTTATTATATATTATTTTTTTAACGAACAGTATACCTATATTATATAAGTAGGTATAAATGTATAATAATATATTTGTAATTAAATATTAATAATGTTCATATAAAATTGTATTAGTATTCTATTTTTTTTTTATTTTTTTGTTAATCAGTAGGTATAAACTTTACTTTGTATTACTATTATTGTTATGACGTATAAGCTCTATGTCATGTATAAAATTGATATTATACTGTGTTGGCTATTATCTAAATAAACATATTATATTATATTGTGTATTACTGTGCTGGCTATAAATATTACTATTATTATTATTATTATTATTGTAGTAGGAAGCTGGTGAATATATTGTTTATTTTTGGACGACGATAAACATTTTGTAAATGTTTAATCGAATAAAATTAGTTTATTTATATTGTAATATATTTCGACAGTGTTTTTTTTAATAATTGTATCGAATACGTTTTTAACTATTTTAACTTTGGTTTTTATACTATTATAATGTTATTAAATTAAAGTAATGTTTTCAATTTGATTTTTGTCCACGGCTTAAAATAGCTGCCGACACAGATTCTAGCACCCTAAGTTTCAACCGTGAAGTCAACCAATATTATTAAGATGTGGCTGAAGCTGGTCCAAGTTATGCTAAAGGTATGGTTTTAGTTAAATTCCATTTTACTTGAGTATTAATAATACTTAACGTAGTAAAATTAGTTATAGAACGATAGGTGCCCTTAGGATTGATTCGATAATCCATATTTATTAAAAACCGGATTTTAGTGAAATATGTTACAGGTGGAAGGCCCACAAACTCGTTATAATATGTTTAAAATTTGTACGAGATTAAATTTCTTTCAAAATTAAAATCCTAAGAAAGCCTATTTTTATCGTATTAAATATTTGAACTAAATAGTATTTGAACTAAATAACTAATAGTCGTTACTTATATTCGATAAACAGTGTATTTTGCTATTTTTCTTCTTGAGGAGTTCGGTTTTTAAATGAAAATAATAATTTCTAGTGATAATACATAATATTATATAAAAACACAAATATAATAAAAATATACATAATATAAATACTAAACACATCATAATAATGTAAAAAATGAAATGAATAATTAGGTAACGAATTCAGTAAGTCTAATAAAAATTACATAGGTCCTACTTATATTAAGGTAATGTCCCAGGTTTATATTTTATTTTTATTGTTGTGATTTTTCTAGAATCACTGTATCTTTTATTAGGTACTGCTAGTTATTAGGTACTTACCTATGTTCTACTCGAAATAATATATTTACAGTCAACATTTATGTCATACAAATTCATCAGTCAGACAAATTATTTTTAAATGTTTTTAATCTTTTAATTGTAATTCATAAATAATAATTAGAGTAGGTATTAGGTACATTTAACTTTTTTACGTTCTATCTATTTCACTATAATGATTACCTATATATAAATGATCCAGCACATTTTTGTTAAAAAAAGTATTTTTTACCCATTGAAATTGAATAAAAATAGATGAAAAATAGTTTGTTCGCATAACAATAGTTTTTAAAAACATTACAATTATGTACTTATTTTATTAGTTTATTATATGTATCAAAAATTTATTGATTTTAAATGGATATGATATTCATATGTATATATCAAATATTTTATTATATCATGTTACGCATTAAAAGTTTAATTATTAAATATTCAATAACTAAATAATAATAATAATAATTATTATTATTACATTTTTTAATTTTTTATTTGACAGCTCATTTCGACAAACCGTATAATTTTGGTGAACCGTAGGCAGCATTTGAAATGTAAGGTGTAACTCGTATAGTGACGCCTATAGAGATTTAAGCGCAAAATAATATAAAGTGTCAATTTTTAATTAGTTATAGTTTGTCGTTAGGGTTACCTACTTAATCGGTTTCAAAATTTTTTGAAAATGTGTGGAAAAAGACTCGAGTCGTACGTGTCACGGTAGGTACCTACAGCCGTACCGAGTAAGCTGTAGGCATACGTACTTTACAAACATAATATAATCATTTAAATAAAATCAATGTATATTAATACATGTTAATTTTCAGATCAATTTTCCACAATTTTTCTTATTTTGTTATCATGCTTCTTGTACTTTTTACGGCGTGGTTTACTTGATTCTGTCGATAAACGTTTTTCCAACCGTATAAAGCTGCTCAGCTAAACACCCAGCTAGAGTTTAGTAACGAAAGTCCTACTTAATCAACAGATAAGGACTCTACCATTTGTATATTAATAGCATAGTATGTACGTGTAGTAAATACCTAGAAAATATAAATTAGTAGGCTACTAGACTATCGTATACTAGACAACTTGTCTATGCTCAAATTGTGTCTAAGTGCAATAAAATATAATATGTCGATCATGTCTTGTGTTAAGACTAAGTATATTGTAATTTGTAATAACTTATAACTAACCATCAAAAGTAGTTAGTGTAAAATTGTGAAAAAAACTCAAAAAATAAATTACAAAAAAAATGGAAAATCAATTAATGTACGAAGACGTTTATACACTTAACATTTACACTTGAAGTAAAAATACAATTTTTTTAAATAATATAGTTA
The DNA here is from genome assembly GCA_949089665.1 of Macrosiphum euphorbiae. Classification (NCBI taxonomy): domain Eukaryota; kingdom Metazoa; phylum Arthropoda; class Insecta; order Hemiptera; family Aphididae; genus Macrosiphum; species Macrosiphum euphorbiae. Next base: position 6,139 of record CARXXK010000395.1, on the reverse strand, counting down.
AAAATGCACATTTGTTGCCGAGATATTATGTATAATGGTATAATATTAAAATGTGTAAATGGTAATACAGTTTAAATACAACTATTTAGGTTAAATATGTATTATATTATACAATAGTCGTTTACCTACAAATTTTTATTTTTTAAATTTATGTTTATTTTATTTAAAAAAAAATTGTATACCTATTATGATAATGTTATTTTTATAGTTAAATCTGATTATGTAAATCATCAATAAACGAAATCATTAATAATAATTTATGATGTACCTACCTACTAGCTAACCTACTACCTAATAACCTAGGTTATTTGTTTATTTGTGGATTGCGGATTATATATGTGTATATATATATATATAATTTGTACTTACTTGAGAAGTAAATATAATGTCTGCATACAAATTATGTTTTTAGATTCTGAGCAGATTGAGGAATCTAGTGGTTTTACAATGGTGTTTATTTATTCTTGTGTACAAAATTTCTACCAGAAGGAATGATTCGATTCAACAAAAATATAGTATCTTATTTTTTAGAAAATTGGATCAAGGTGGTACTTTAAAGAGGTCGTTTTTAGATTTTCTCAATAGTTATTTAATGCAACGGGAAAAAGCACCAACAAAACACGAAAAACTGGATCTTAATTTCTAATGCTTTGTATCACCATAGAAATTAATAAAAAAATGTGACGATTTAAAGTTTTTTACAATATAAAATATTGAGACCGACAACCCGTCTCCGCTCAGAATAGTTTTTCGTATGCAATGATATTATATTATATTTCATATAATCTATTATTGTACAGTCACCCATTTGTAACCTACTGTACAACAGAGCGACATCCACTTAAACGCTTTTTATTTTAATATTATTATATACACACGGCGTCCATAAGAAATTAAATATTCACATAACCAAATATGTTTTTTATAAATTCTTTTTTTGGTGGTTGAAAATGAAACAAAACGTTCATACATGTAACTATGGAGATACCGCCGACTGTTTGGTTTCGACGGAAAAATACACAAAACTTATAACATTATTAATAAAGTTTAAATTTGTTTGAAATTCCAAATAGATTGTTGTAACTTTATGTCGATATAATATCTTAATATATATAATTATTGTACATTTTGCAATATCACGCATTCACGCCTACGGAATGGACTGCAAGCGTAAACGCAAAATCGACTATGGGGAACGGTGATCAGAAAAATCGTGAAAGCTGGCAATCTCAAAGGTAAGTGAATATTGTACACGTCATATTGTGCCAATCTACCTCCATACTGCCTTAAAAATAATTTATTTATTAAAATGTTCCTAAGGTATAAACTACTTTTTTGTGGCATAAATGCATTTTAGCTGCCAAGCGATTTTTAAATTTTTTTCGGGAAATCTATGTACCTATTTCAATGAATTAAGAACAATAATGGTGCCATCGAAATATTCGGTCTTACTTAGTTTAAAATTTATAGCTTTTTGAAATCCATAATCCCATGGTTTTTTTCAAATTAAATTACTTTATAACCCAACAATTAAATAAAAAGTGAGTTTGATAACATGTAATTTCCGATTCGACTAATACCTATGTTATAGATCAGGGGTCTCCAAACTTTTTTATTCAAGGGCCACAAAAAAAATCAAATGCTCTTAGCGGGCCAAAAGTTTATTAAAACATATAATTTTTAACTTTATGATAATATAGGTACCTATATAAATAATATATTTACTTTATATTTTTGTATAGAATATTGTTTACTTTACAATATACTTAAATAAAAATAAATAGGTATAAATATAATATAATATAAATACATTTTTGAAATAATTTTTTATCTTTATTTACCTATGCGTCCTATGCGGGCCACGGGCCGGTTAAAACTTGTTCGCGGGCCGCATCCGGCCCGCGGGCCGTAGTTTGGAGACCCCTGTTATAGATGTAAAAACTCAAATTTTGAAAAAAAAAATCACTTAGAAACTAAACTGCATTTGTTTCAATATTTCATATTTTCAACCATTAGTTAACTCTTAGGTAAATCGTTAGGAAAGCCAATGTTAAATAAACAAATTAAAGTTTTAAAAAAAAGTAGATATAAGTAAAATAAAAGTTAACACAGAGATTTCTTTATGAGCAATAATAAGCTATTACTATTTTTTTTACTGTACGTATATATATTGAATTCTTTAAATAAATTAGTAGTTATGATAATACTATATAGGTACTATGCCTACCTATAAACTATAAAAATAAAATAGAAAATAAAAATTTTTTTTATTTATTTGTTTAATATTATCTATTCCTTTAGTTGTTAGTTCCTAGTTAAATTGATATTAAATAGACTATAGAGAATAACTAGGTACTCTGCAAGTCGTATATAATACCGGAATATACCAATATACCTACCTACCTATAATACTAGGTCTAATACTCGATGGGTGTAACACGATTGCGCCCGGCTTACCTATTTCCATTCAAAAAACGCAATACGATTGCGCTCGACCAATTAGCAATATTGCGCCCGTCTATAACCTTTTTTACCTGCATAAAACGCAACACGATTGCGCTCTTAATAATTTTCCTTCCCAATTTTACAGGCTTAGGACTGACAACAAAATTAAATTGTTGGCTTGGTTAAAAATTTTGAGTTACAATTTTTTTTTTTTTTTTTAATAATAATACTTTAATAGTAGCTCTAGCATAGATATTTCTTTTTAATTAAAAATGTCTAATTAAATATTTTTTTAATCATAATAATAATAAGAATAAAAATAATACAAATGTATAAATTACAATTTTGTGGCACAAACCAAGGAAAACCAAGTCCGACTGTATTTTTAAATAGTGTACTAGAAAATTGTTATATAACATATACATATACGGGACAAACACATATATATATATTAGAGCGCAATCGTGTTGCGTTTTATGCAGGTAAAAAAGGTTATAGACTGGCGCGACAGTGCTAATTGGTCGAGCGCAATCGTATTGCGTTTTTTGAATGGAAAAAGGTAAGCTGGGCGCAATCGTGGTTCACCGATACTCGATATTAGTGCTAAACTTTTGTTTTTTTAAATACAACACATCCAGTGGCGCATCAAGGATTTGTTTTCGAGGGGTTTTGCCACTTATATACACCATAATGTATGTGCGGTGTTGGTGTTCCGATCGTAATTATTCGTAGGTAGGTAATAGATGTAATAGATGTAATAGATCATAGATGTCAGATGAGCTAAAATTGAAAATATTGAAATGGGCACATGAAAAGTCCACCACGAGAACCTTTTTTAGTGTAAACTCCGCCGGGGAAGCAAAAAAAGGTAAAATTAGGTTCATGTAAACTCCGCCTGCAGTGACAAAAATCGGGTAGAATTGAGTTAATGTGAACTCCGAGGCCAGTGAAAAAAATCAAGTAACAGTATATTTACACTATACAATTAATATAATATACAGATTATTATTAAACAAATAATCATAATTTTATAATAATAATAATTAGCTACCCTTATTAAATAAGTATATGCCAAAAAATATAATAAAATTAAAAATAAAAATAACAATATTCGAACAAATGATACAAACTGCAATGGTAAGTAACTATTACATAAAAAATAATGATAGACAATTGTAATAAGTAATAATCAAAAAAGGTGTAGGAATATTATGTTATTATGACATTATATTATGTTATATTAATTATAATATTTTAAAAAAGGTACGTAACTGATTGTTGCTGGCTGAAAATAAATAAACATTCAAACGAGATAACCACGGATACTAGCAGGTCGGTATATCGACGCTGAGTAATAAACAAATTTAATTATTAATTTAGCTAAAAAAACAGTGTGCGCTACATTTAACAATTTTTCTTTTTGGAATTTCGAGTCAATTTATATAGTATCTCCAAAATAATCTACAACCGAAAGGATCAAGTCAAGATGGAGGTGATGGCCATATATCAGAAAACCGTCGAATATCCAGGAAGTCGTAGGTAAGACTAATAATGAAATTATTAAATTCAGAGACAGTGATCATTGTACAAATTATAGACCTATATGGCTATATCCTTCTATCTCTTTCCATAATCCAAAATATGTGAAAAACGATTAGAACAACGTTTGATTCATTTTTTTAAATCACATAATTTTTTACTACAGACCAATTTGGATTTTCGAAAAATAAATCAACAAAATTTGCACTGTTATTAGCTTCGAATTTTATTCATTCTAGTAGATATTGACAATGGCAATAATAAGCTAGGTAATTGGTTTCAGGTTTGTATTTGGGTTAAAAAAAATGCTGTACATAAAAAAATATTAAAATATTAATGTGGTATAATTGGTATGGCTCAAGATGTGATTATTTCATAATATTTTTATATTATTTTTATTTATTATTATTTTTTTATATTACATTTTTCATGCTCCATTTTTATTTATATAGATTATGATGTGGAGATTGCATATTAGTGTTGTAAATGGGTGAAATATTCACTCAAATCACCGAGGTACACAAAAACTTAAACATAATTTATAATAATATGCTTATTATACATTTATACCCTAAATCATAATTGTACAACGCATAAAATAAGACATTATAATGTATCAATGTAATAATATAATATAATATAACGCAAATCCATAAAAATTCAGTCGAATGTAATTTAGTGAAGTTAAAATATTGCGATGCTTGTTAAAAGCTTGAATCTGCGTAAAAAAAAATATAATAATAAACCTGACTGATAGTAGCTGGCTGAAAAGAAATAAACATTTAAACCACGGATACTACTTGACAGGTCGGTCGTATCTATATCGACGTTGAATAATAAACAAATATTATAACTATTTAGTTTACCTAAAAAAACAACATGTACCTATTTTATTATATTTTATATCTGTATATCCAGTGATTGTGTGACACTAATAAATTATAGGTAAAAACCAATTTTTATTTTTGGATTTTCAAGTCGCTTTATAATTTATAATAATATAGTATTTTCCAAAACGGACTACAAGCGAAAGCGATCACATTATGATGGAGATCATGAGACCATATTATAATATTATATTAGAAATCTGTCAAATATCCATGAAGTAGTAGGTAAGAATAACAACGAAATTATTTAATTCGGCGACAGTGATTCAATTTATATGCATTAAAAACCAACAAAATAGGCGCTAAAAAATATGAAAAATGCATAAATATACGCACTAAAATGTTTAAATATGCATGAAAATTAAAAATTAGCAATAAATGGTATTTTTTGAAAATTTAATTAAAAAAATTTGTTTCAAATTATTGAACAATAAATTAAATACTTTTCTTCATTTTTGTTCTGAAATAATTTCAATAATGGTCAATGGTCGTAGTCGATATTTTTTATTTTGTTATAGGTTTTATATTTCAACGATTATTGATCTAATGTCATCTTTTATAAAACCGTTTACCTATACCTAAAAGTGTAATATCTATTAATTTATTTTGATATTAATCTAAACAATAAAATTATAATATTATTTTCTTATTTTACAATGGTATATATTTCAAAAATGTCTAAAAAACCATCGAAATATGCACTGAAGTTTGAAAGATGAAATACCTATGCAATTAAAATTGTAAAATAAGCCCTTAAAATAGCAAAAAATGGTTAAATGTCCAATTATGCAAAAATATGCACTAAAGAGTGATCATTGTACTAATTATAGACCTATCTATTTCCATCGATTTCCATATTCAAAACATTTGAAAAATGTTTAAAACAATGTTTGGTTGATTTTTTGAATGTACATAACTTTTTTTCTATTAACCAATTTGGATTTTGGAAAAATAAATCAACAAAATATGCACTGTTATTAGCTTCAAATTGTATTATTCTAGTAGGTATTGACAATGACAGTAATAAGTTAGGTAATTACAGATTATTTAAGATTTAAAAAACGCTTTTCATTAAAAAAAAAATTAAAATATTGTGTGGTATTCGTAGTATTGATCTAGATGTGCTTACATCATATTATTATCTGTCAAATACATTGAAAGTTGTTAAAATTGAAGAAATGTATACTCAAGGATCAGTCGTCTTAGGATCCTTTTTATTTCTTATATTTACATAAATATTGTATTATTAATCTTAAAATGTCAGGAAA